>JALIRR010002348.1:55000-57083 GCA_023091755.1 Montipora sp. Colony 1 RG-2022
CCCTTAATGTCTTACCTAAAATCACATTATATTTTATACATGTAGTGTACCTGTTGGCAGGGATTTCAATTTTATAGATTACTGCTACATCTTTTCCTTCTTCGTCTTCAGTCACCTACAACAGCATGGAAATATCTCATCAAAATCAACCTGTTACCTCAGAACATCTGGTGTAAGATACCCTGTTGCTGATCTATTCTAAGGTATATAATTTATTATTTGCGTAAGATCTTTAATAGTAATTGTAATTTAGTACAATTAGCGCACAGACCCCTATTGGCAACAAACTAAGTCACTCGTACAGTGTATAACTCCTAAACTTCACTTGTCACCCAGTGTCACATAAGTAGCTCCAAATAACAGCAGTACAATGCATCAAGGAAGTTCTAAAGGAAATTTAATTTCCACTTTTATGCAGCTAAATTAATCAAGAGGAAAGCATATTATTTTTCAGGCCCTTACCACTTCATCCAGCTCAAGACCAAAGTCAAAACATAGTTCTTCGAACTCTTCATCAGCTAAATCAAAAATCAATGATCTTCGTTATTCTAAATGTACTTTCTCTTTCAGTTCGTCCAAACTTCCAAATCGATTGGATAACGCCTCATGATCATTCACCATAATCACGTATTGGCTCGATTTTTGGATGGAAAACGTATACTACTCACTGAATTCCTTTCCAATGGCCTTGAATAACAGATCCCTCTTCACATCTATTGTTGGCATTGTCTATCGGAACTTAGAATCGCTACCAACAGAACACAAAACTCAATAAAATAACTGATGGAATCATCAGTCTTGTTTAGAGCTGACCAGGCGAAGGCTTCGTGCGGGCGCACATATTCGAAGCGCTAGTCACCATTCCATTCATTGCGACAGGAACTTGGGAAAAGATCTCATGTATTTACCCACCACGAGTCCCCAACTACGAAAGACACGCTAAATTATTTGATTTCCCAATATTCGGTCATCCATATACATTTACCTTCACCCATATCTATTTACCTCCATTTATAAAAATTTATCATCATCCGTATTAATATACATTCACTCCTGGTCATTTACCATCATGATTTACCTTTAATCATATTCATTAACCCTCATATACTTTCATCTACCTTCAATCATATTCATTAACCCTCATATACTTTCATGTACCTTCAATCATCTTCATTTGCCCTCATATACCTTCATCTACCTTCAATAACGTTTACCTTCAGCTACCCACATCTTTTTTCATCCCCGTTCATTTATCTTCATTTACCTTTATTCACGTTTATTTACCTTCGTGCTGTTCATGTACCTTCATTTTCCTTCACTAATGTCCAGCTAACGTCCATTTATCTTCAACCACCAACATCTACCTTTATTCACGTTAATTTACCTTCGTCTACCTTCATTTACTTTCATATACCTTCATTTACCTTCATCTGCTTTTATTCACGTTCATTTATCTTCATTTACCTTCACTTACCTTCATATACCTTCATATGATTCACGTTCATATACCTTAACATTCATTTACCTTCAATACCTTCTTTTACGTTCATTTACCTTCATATACCTTAGTTTACCATCACTCACGTCCAACCACCTACATCTATCTTCATCAGCGTTCATTTACCTTCATCTATCTTGTTTTACCTTCATCTACCTTCATTCACGTTCATCAGTTACCTTCAGCTACCTCCATCTAGTATACCTTTCGCGACAGTCCCTTTCACGCTCGCTAAATAAGAGATGGCCAACCTACCACGCTTGTTAAATCGGAAGTGACACTTTATCACCCGGGTGAGGGTGGGAGGGAGAACAAGCGCGGCAGGGTTTGATGGCAAGCGTCAAAGGGAAACCCGCACCACACTGTATGCTAAAAGATTGGCCTGCTCGCTCAGAGCGTCTTTAGCGAAATGGGCCCCGATGGTATTCGGGGGATCTTATTTATACTCGCTCTGTAAGGGACTGGCGCGAATAGTATACTTTTCGCGACAGTCCCTTTCACGCTCGCGTAATAAGAGATGGCTAGCCTACCACTCCCCGACGTGTAAGTTTATTTAATCACATTCCCAACGCAAGTCTAAGAAAC
>JALIRR010002349.1:0-27500 GCA_023091755.1 Montipora sp. Colony 1 RG-2022
GTGCCGTAAGGTTCAAATAGATTTGGTCATAAGAACCTTACGGCGCATGTTCTCCTACATTGAGTTTCCCAGAGCCTTGGGTCGATCCGAGGCTCTGGTGACGAGAATGATCTTTTTGCCGCAATCTTCACAACAACGGCGTGAAATCAGCAAATTTGAGGTTTTGACGACAACACCAGCGTACAAGTGTGAATTTTTCACTCTCTATATTTACTCTGAAACCGCTCTAACCAAATTTTTTGTTAAACATACTTTGTCCACAATGTACGACGTGAACGAGAAGGAATAATCGCGAAAGAGTTACAAATGAGCAAAGTTATATTTGAGATAGACTTACCTGATTAGAGTGTAATGTGAAGTGCTAGTTTTTCTCTGTCCTTGTGTGGGTCCTTGTCCATTAGTAGGGCTAACGCTCACATGGTTCATATGGGGTACAAAACTAGCACTTCACATTACACTCTAATCAGTTAAGTCTGTTCAAATATAAGTGCTACACGGCCATCGTTTGTAAAAACGTAACCCTTCATTCTATTGAGATGACGTTTTTGTCGACGTCGCCGTCGTAGACTTAAACTTCCTACTGACTGATGTGATTGGCAAAGTATTCCATTCTTTTAGCTTTAGTTTTGCTACAGTCAATGGAAAATCTCATTCGTAATCTCATTCTCATTCGTACTTTACTTAATTACTAATAACTCTTGGGTTCAAACCATTTATGATTTTATGAGAGTCTTGGGTTTAGTTTGTCTTGAATATTCTTTGCTTAGAAACGAAACCCTGAACTCTCAAGGCGGTGGTGATGTCATATTCAAATTTGCCGGTGTATCTTACGCTCCACCCAAGTGCGTGGATCCTCTCGTCAAAGGTAAGGTTTTCGTTGTCGCTGGTGACATTATTTCACCTATAAAATAGTTCGTGGACTACTTAGTGGGAAGGGGTTTCAGATCTACGACGCGGCGGTGACATTTAATTGACAAGGCAGCTGATCATATCAGTTAGCTTCTTCATTGACGAGTAAAATTGCCTGCCGTTGGAAAGAGTAAAATCTGTGCCACTCAGGAGGGATATATGGGGTTTACTAGTGGCGTAGATTTTAATAACCCACTGGACCCTGGGGTTCCCCATTGACGGGATTGAAACATTACGCCAATTTATTGGAGTGTAGGGGCCTTAAAAGAGAGGAGGCAGCAATCCCCTCAGCACCAAGGAGGTCACCTTGGCAACCGAACCACAGTCCACCTCCCACTGGCACCTGTCAACACATCACTGAGGGAAACCAGTGTATGAAATGTATACTCAACCTAAAATGTGGGGGGGAAGGGAGCAATAGTAAGCGAAAAAGCAACTCAAGCCAAAGCACATGGCAATGCCCCTGCAAACCTCCCTGGAGTTCCCCCAAATATCCCAAGCAAAAGATGTATTTTTGCCTAAATTATGTTTAGCCTCGTAAAATTACTCTGGCGTTAGACAGAGTAAAATCAGGCAACGCCACAACTCTCATGGGGGAAAGAGTAACATGGGACATAAGTTTTGAGTGTTAATTTTAACCCATTGTCCACCTCTAGGAGTTTCGCCATTGGCTAATCAAATCGTCTGGTATTGGACAGAGAGAAATCTTTTAGTGCCACAGTTGGGAGGGAAAGAGATAATTATTGAAAGAAAGAAAGAATGATAAGGGGACTTATTATTCTACTGTTACGCAATTTTACCATATTTGGCCAAGAGAACGCTCAAATTATGTATATGTGGGTTATCGACCAAGCGTGAGGTCAAGATGAAGTTCTTTTTTTGTGTATTTAAGGACCGAGACGAAGTCGAGGCCCATAAACACGCAATATCCAGCCATCTTGACTGAACAAGCTTGGTCAATAATAGAGTTATTATATGACTTAAAACACCAAAAAAATGATCTTTGATCTTGCGGGACTAAGCGAGAAATCCCGAGCGGGCGGTATCGCTCCATCTTGCCCACTCGTATAGCCAATCACAGCGCGCGATTTGGTTCATCTTGCCCGTTCACGGAGCTAGTCTTATAATAAGAGACGGTAATACACTGTAGTGTCCTGCTTTGACCAGTTTAGAACAGAGCAAATACGGACGGAACGAGAGTTTCTCATTGAAAGAAATTGTTTTCAACACGATGCAAAGCCTAAGAATTTAGCTTGTCATCGCTTGTCACTCGTCATTTCGTTTATCCTAGACTGTTCACAGTCCCCTATTTTCCCGTTTGATCGTCGGGATCGAGCACAAACTGCCGCCATCTTTGTTTTTAAACAGCGAGCGCGAACTGGGGAGAGCGACATAACTATTGATTGGGTGGGGGGAGTTCCCGCCGAAACCCCTCCACTCCCCCCACCCACTGGATAGTTATGTCGCTCTCCCCAGTTCGCGCTCGCTGTTTAAAAACAAAAATGGCGGCAGTTTATGCTCGATCCCGACAATCAGTCTACGTTTATCCTGTTTACATCGTTCGCACGGGCCTTGAAGGACAGATAGTGCATTTTTTTAAGCACTCTTTCCAAATAAAATTAAAGCAAAATAACGCCTTTTTTGCAGTGGAAGAATAAATCTCTTATTCGATGGTTTAACGTATAATACTCGCGGACGTTTTGTTCATTGCCCGTATTATCTGTTAAACCATCGCATAAGATGTATGTGTTCACATCATACTGTATTCTCTCTTACGAATTTGTCTTAATAAGAGTTACTCAATTTCAGATCTCGATTTGGAAATCAAGTACGGGAAAAACCTTCTAATAACGGGATATACAGGTAAAATTTCATTTCTTCGCGGCGCGTGCATGGCAAGCATAGCGGTTAGTAAGCAAGGTACAGCACTTGATATCCGTAGGAGAGTTACGAGGGTTGAATCGTAGTGAATTTCAGCTACAAATAAATTTTTCGCAAATTACGTGTTATTTTCTTGTTCTCATTTACGTTAGCAGTTAAGTCTTATTTGAGTGTAGTCATTTAGAACTGACAAGTTGATGTGTGGCGAAGTCGACTGAAGTGTGGGCGAATCACCGTGCGAGCGAAACGACCTGATTCCGTTTAGCAAAGGCAACGGCAAAGTCAACGAAAACGTCGCTACAAAATAGAACTTAACGCTACCGTTAGTAATGTATGATCATTCCATCTTGGTTACGTTGTACATTGCGGGCGAACTCTCCTTTAAGTGAATTGGTGCAACCGGTTTTAAATTGAAGACAAAAATGAGCGATTCAAAGTTGTATGTTCGCATTGTCGTCAAACGTTAAATTTGGTCATTTACGTTGTGATTTGTAGAATACGGCACAGAAATGCACTGAAATACTTGCCCCACGTGCACCACGATTGTTTTTTTCTCCTTTAACCAATAATATTCTTGCTCTGCCGCGCTGTCGTTTCCGTAGTCGTTGCCGCGTGCAAGCAATCTCGTACCCAGAGTCCTTGGGCTCTTTGGTCGCCAGGCGACCGCCCGCTGACCAAAGAGCCCGAGGACTATGGGTACGAGTTGCTATGCAAACATGAAGCATTGAAATAGTGGGAAATGATATAGGGTAAGACAAATGTGCCAACCACAGGAACAAAAGGCCCTTTGTTTCAACAACCAATGAGGCTCTGGTTGGCGCTTTAAGGACGGTGCCTACTATTGTTATTGCGCATACGTTCTGCGCATCTCGAGGTACTCGGATTTCCTATCGGCGCTGCTAATTTATACAGGGTTATTTTTGCGCGGTTCAAAACTATGCGGAGAAAGCAGAACGCAGAACTTAGCAAGTACTCTTGGTATCCGAAAAGAAAATTGGGGGTAACCATGCATTTTTCAGAGATAATTAATCTTCAATTTGGAAAAGAACGCCATACATTGCTTTGTATTTTAAAGCTTTTTACAAATATTGTTGATTAATTATCTTCGGAAAATGCGTGGTTACCCCCAATTTTGTTTTTGGATTTCAATAACACTTGTTAAGATCTGCTTTTCCCGCACATTCAGTAAACCGCGCAAAAATACCTCTGAATTAGTAGGCACCGTCCTTAATGATAATAGGTGACGTCAGCGATATCTTTCCTATAGCAGGAAATAAAGGCATAGCGCACGAAGCGGGACACGACGAATGATGTGCCGGGAAAAAGACATGAGGGCTAGAACCGATGCAAGATTAGATGGTATTGTTCGAAAGTGGTGAAAATTTTCGGGCTTAATTTGGTGTTGTGATTTCCAGTGTGTCAAAGGAGAGGCATCTAGGCATACGCTTTGCTAAAAATTCGCTCTCTTTTATTTAAAAACGTGCAACTTAGGGAGCCTGAAATTTTCCAAAAATCCCAACCGATGTTGTGCTGTGCATCATTTCAGACTGCACTCAATTTTAAAATACACTTTTATAAGTGAAATAGTGAGACTTTGCTGTTGAGTCTATTTGTTTCCTGACACTGTGGGTGAAAGTCGTTTATCTGTTTATTAGAAAATTCTAAAGGAAATTTTGTTTCCTAGGTAGTGGAAAAAGTTCTCTGTTTAGAATTATTGGCGGCATTTGGAGTCCTCTCTCAGGTGAGGTTTTGTCACGTGAGATGCTGTGAAGCCTCGGCAAAAATCTTTTCGTTTACAGGTTCCCGTACCGAATAAAATAACAAAAAATGAAAAAAAAAAAAGAAAGTTCTAAAATGTTTTTTTGCAAGTTATGTTAAACGCCTTGAAAAGTTTTAAAAATGCGTCAATTTTGCGAACTGCTGTGTCAAACTACTGTAACCATAATTTTTTTAGGTGAAGTGCAGAGGTTTCTACCGTTCAATCCTAAAACGGTGTTTTTCATGCCTCAGAAGTCATTTGTCACCGACGGTACTCTACGACAACAGGTAAGAGTTTACCCTTCATTAAAACAAGTATATGCTTGTTCTTTCGTATGTGCTGTGCGGTTCATAAAATCTCCCGGAAACTTTCGTCCTAAACATAATTTTGTAAAATCTTACTTTGCCCATTAGTGCGCTCTTTCTTTAACATGTTTGTCACAATTTTGAATCGGAGACGCCGAATATAAGTAAAACGAAATACCCCAATACTTTAGTAGTTTTGAGAAACGGAATCAAGGAGCAGAGAATGGAGAAGCGTGCAATTGGCACCAAGCACGAGAAGGAGTTCATCGATGCTACACTCGGAAAGCGTGCAGTCCGTTCTTAGGCACGGGACGCGGGAAAACGGCTTGAAATTGAATTTGCGTTCGTTTTTCGTTCGATTTTTGTTGAATGATGTTGAATGATGTTGAACGATGTTGACTGCTGGGGTAGGTAAACGTTTTCAACACATCATCAACATCTTCACGAGAGGCCTTGTATTCATTCCCAGGCTGCAACTGTGATTGTTACTTTGGATACGTAAATGATACGTCATTGAGAGACCAATCATTGCGCACGCGCATACCCAACAATGTTGAAAGAGATGGGCAAACGGGTTCAACTTCATTCAACATTCACGAAAACAAAGGAAATGTTGAATGGTTGAAACGCTTTTAAACTCATTCAACATCGATTCAAGATGCTTCAATACGGTTGAAAGGGGGAGCAAAATGTTTCAACATCGCTGTTCAACAAAATCAAACGGACGTTGAAGCAAATGTTGGAGCCGTTTGACCTGGCGTTAACGGCCCATTTAAACGGTTTCAACACGAGTAACGTTGTTCATAAACTCTTTTTATATGCATAGATCACGTACCCCTTCGAAGACCAAGTCTTCCAATATGATAGCGAATCAGGTATGAGAAAGGGCGAAGGAGTGTCTCTTTTGTGTGAGAAATTTTTATATAGTAGTTTGTGTCAAATGACTGAGCTAAAAAAAAATAGTCTAGCGACAACAGCGTCGGCCACGCCCCAAATTAAGGCACTTAAACAAGAGCATTATTGCAACAAAAAAAATGTGTTGATTTTGTTGCAGAAAGTAGAACGTACCTCTACTCTCTGCAACACGCTGCAGCAACTTGCGACACATTTTGTTGTTGCGAGACAGGTTGTGCGTGGGATGTAAAACGCGCAACATCGCTTTTCGACTAGTCTCGCAGCAATGTTGCGAGACAAGTTGGACGTTTTTGTTGCTCGTATTACTGTAGCTTAAACCCCTGGTCAAACGAGGGCGAGAGTTGACGAGATTGGAAACTCTCCCTCTCGTTTGGCCAGGAACTCTCATCCACCCTCGGTTACTCTCATCGACTCTCGAGAGCTCTCGTCGAATTTCTACCTGCTAATTTTTTTTTTAATGAGAGTTGGCGAGAGTTTTGTCTCGTTTGGCCGCGCACGAGACTTTGCGGTCAGCAGTTACTGTCTTTTTCCAGGGGGCTCAGAGAAAAAAGAGAAAAAAACAATATGGCGTGAATTTCGGGGACCTAGGACAACGCTGAATATAGCGGCTGGCAAGTCGCCATACCGTCACTTGCAACTACCTGTCTACACGCGTGACAAAAACATGTTCTGCCGGCCAATCAAAATTCAACGTTTTGAACTCAAACTTCAGAGTTTAACCGCCCACTTGGGAACGTTTTCGCGCCAGTTACGTGTTTGCGGAGTGGCGCCAAAACGTTCCAAAGTGGGCGGGTAACCTTTGAAGTTTGATTGTCAAAACTTTGAATTTTGACTGGCCGGCAGAACATGTTTTTGTCAAGCGTGTGGACAGGTAGTTGCAAGCGACGGTATTTATGTCAGAAAGGGTTTTCCCAGGTTGGTTCTCAGGCTCTCTCTTTTGTTGGCACTTGAAACTCTCGTCAACTCTCGCTCTCGTTTGGCCAGGGCTTAATAGGGATCTTAAGCAAGGGCGACGAAGCGATTTTCCCTTTCTTAAACAAGCGATGCCATTTGGACGAACAATTTTCACTGTTAAGTTTGTCGTTTGCAAATGAGGAAAAAAAACTTAATCTAGGACTAGATTAGCAGCGTATGTCACTTAAGGACGGTGCCTACTATTGTTATTTAGTAAGTACTCCTGGTATTCAAAAAGAAAATTGGGGGTAACCATTCATTTTTGAGAGATAATTAAGTTTCAGTTTGAGAAAGAACGCCATACATTGCTTTGTATTTTACAGCTTTTTACAAATATTATTCATGAATTATCTTTGAAAAATGCTTGGTTACCCCCAATTTTCTTTTTGGATTTCAATAACACTTGTTAAGATGTACATTTCCTGCATAATCACACACCGGGGCAAAAATGTCTTTAATTAGTAGGCACCGTCGTTAAAACTTATGAAAAAACCTTAGAAAAAAATTAGAAAAGGTTAATCGAACGATGTCGAACTAGGTTCAATGGATTAAGGGCATATGCACTTACGGCTTCCATTGCGCAATTTTAAAGTATTTATATGAAGCTAATCCTAATAATTTATTGAAAGCTAACCGAAGGCTTGGTTACTAAGAATGGCATCGACCGTCAAAATAGGCCATTTCCGAGTTCATGTCTGCCTCCTCTTCAAAGCGAGTCTAAGTGCGAAGTTTTTGTGATGGTAATTAGTCTACTTTACATATGAATGAAACCTAATTTTCATAACAAAAACGACCGTCAAAATTGGCATCGCTTGTTTACGAAGGGGAAATAGGCTGCGACGACGACGGCGGCGACGAGAACGCCAAAAAAGAAATCAAAGTGACAATGGCTCGTGCGTTTCACATCTTGGCACATTTCTTTGCTGTGTTCGTCCTGACAGCGACGTGAAATGACCAAATTTGAGGTTATCCGGGGAAAGTGAGCACCAGACGATAAATTTTCAATTTTCTTTCCGAACATTCAAACAGTTCAAACCGAGTTCACTCCTGGAATGCTGATACACAGTTTCCATGCCGAGCAACTATGGGCAATCGCGAAATTATTACTATAACGGAAAATATTTGTAGATAACGTTCTCGTTGTCGAGGTCGTCGTCTTTGCATAAGCTCCCTGTCAGAGGGCTTACGTTGACGACAACTTCACCTCAAACAATATATGTAAACTAACTGAAGGTATCGCTGTTTAAAGTCTTTCCCTTTACGAACAGTACATTCTTGAAGCTTTGAGAGTCTCTGTTCTACTATTTTGTTTACCTTTACTCTCCATGACACCATGCAAGCATTTAAAGAGGGCGTAGCGTAAACATGAACCCAAAGAAATAACTGTTTTTGGTGCTAGCGGAACTGTGTCCAATTCTGGAGTGCTGTCACTTCTCTTTGCTTTCTGTCTGTTTTATTACGGTCATCGAAAGAGCTTATTATTTCTCTTTTTCAGCGGATAAGGAAGAGGAAAGACTTTTCGAGATACTCGACATCGTTGGACTAGTAAGTTGTCTCCAACTCCAGTTTTTTTCCCTTCAAACTGAAGAAGTGGGCCTCAAAGCACTTGTTTTGCAAAACTTGGCCACTTGTGGAGCTCACCCCGAGCTCTGCTTCCACCTTTGGATCTTATAACCGCTTTGTTCCACGATGTCTTTACCAACGGCCTATCTCCCCGACTTCCTTGATAGACCTCAGACAACCCACATTTCTTCAATTGGCTCTGACGCACGGCCAACGCTCGAGACGGCCTCAGCCATTTTATCTTTTTGTTCCAAGTCGACCTTTATCCACCTGTTACTTTGATAAAACCAAATTTTCGTTACTTTCCCACCGACACAACACCACAGCTACTTTAGCAACTCACAGCACACCCCTTCATTGAAAGGAATGGGAGTTTTACGCTCTGGTTACGTCGTACGCTCTGGGTCTTGATCTTCTGAAATCGTATAGTGGTTTCGCTCATGTGACCTGCAGCCTTATTTGCATATTAAAACAAAGGAAGAAGTTGCATACAAATGGAGTTCAATTCCCAAAAGAATATTTCACTTATCCAACATGGCTGCCGTGACGTCATGCGAACACACTGTATACAACGTGATTTTATTGCATTTTCCTTCTGTTGCTGTTCGGTACCTTTGAAATGACCTACCACTTTCCATCCAACTAAACAACCTTCTAGAAAACAATTGAAATGAGCTTTCAAAAAGAAATATAGATCTTAATAGAGCGGACGCATGAGTCTTCCCACGCCGGATCTCTCCTCCGTGAATTAACCTCGTATTTGTTTGCCCATATTTTTTCCTGTTTCGGTCAAAATATGGCCGCTAATCTGTTGACTGAAGAGGCTATTGGTAATACTAATTACAAGGCTATTAGAAGTTAAACATTTTTTCCACTATTTGTCAGCCAACTGACAGTAAAATGTATGGAGATGAACCTCGCCTTATACAACGCGGAAGCATCGACATAAAAACCTAAATTTCGTAGTCCCTTGGCATTTCCTTAAAGTGCGCCTAAACTTAAACATTTTTCGTTCCTAATATAAATCTCCTTACCCAAATCAAAGAAATGTCACCATTTTTACCGAGAATTTCGCTTTTTCTGTGCCGTGCAGGCCACGTAAACTTGGCAGAAGTAGCAGTGATTTGGATCCACGACCGTGATGTGAGAGGCATGGATCTATTCTCGATTTTACGCCACAAACTGCGTTGCATAAGCTTTGCATTCCTGTTTTCAAAGAAATTTTGCATTGCAATTCAATTTGTGACCTAATCATCGAGAATAGACCCATGCCTCTCACATCACGGTCGTGGGTCCAAATTCTGCTAGTTTTGATAACTTTGCACGTGTTGCCCGCCAGATAAAAGCAAAATTTTGAGGTTAGAGTGGTAAAACATGTTTGATTTTGGTGGGGAGGTTAATATTGTTGACGAAAAATATGAGTTTACGTGCACTTTAAATCGACTTTCAACTCTACAAGAATCTGCAAGTAGGAGTAAATGAAAGCAAATGAAAATTTCGCTGGCTCTGCTCAAGAGGCTTTTTATTTCTCCCCGCCACAGCCTTTTAGAAATACGGGTCATTGAGACTTACTCTAATTTCTTCTTTTAGAGAACTTTATGGAACAGAGTTGGTGGATTTGATAACCCAGTGGACGGTAACTGGTAAGGCAAATTTGAGGTTATTCCAAAAGAAAAAAGCTATGGAGGGACTGTACTTGTATGCCCATCATTCGGCAGACTCCATCTGACTTACAGTGTGTGCGATTGGATCTTCGGATTTCCAGTCGAACACAAAATCTGAACACGGATTTTGTCGCAGGTTTCACTAATTGGAAGTCCGCGTCAAAGTCCGTTTTCAAATTTACATTAAATTTAGTGAACAAAAGTGAAAAGGTATACGGTTTCTAGTTGCTTATTCGAGAAGACTTGACAGTCTAACCATTTGTTGATATGAGTGGGTCCAGCAAGTCTCGCGCGCGGTAAATCGTCCACTTTCCTACCCAACTAATCGGCTTTTTGTTTATTTACGGTTTCTATGGACTATAGAGGCGCTTTCTCTTTGACCAAATGTTTCAGTTAAAAAATGTCGATACTTACATGCACGTGGGGAATGGAACATCATTTTCCGGTTGGCCGCTCGGAACCAATCATATCAACGAGTATTTCCCCCAAAATTAAACAGCAATAGGCTAGTTTCGAATTGTAGAGCAACAAAAGAACAGAGTCGAAGTTTAGGGGAATACTTAGCAGTTTTCTTTGTTTTGAACGAAACAAAATGCTAATTGTTCCCTTGAACCTCGACTGTTCTTTGTTGCTCCACAATCTGAAACTAGGCCATTGCTCTGGGGGAGGAATAACCCGACGGAAAGGATTTTCCGTTTGTTCCGGACCACTCCACGAGGTATAACAACTTTCCTTTTTTTTTACGGAATATTTCCCTTCCGTTCGATGCCAAAACTGTTTTTTTCGAAACTTTTGGTCAAGTGACAAGCGCCCAAGATCTCAGCAATTATGACACTACTCTTAGACACAAGGGTACAATATAACGTTTGCCATTATCATTGCAGGGAAGACATGTTATCCCCAGGAGAAATGCAGAGGCTGTCCTTCGCTCGTCTGTTCTTTCATAAGCCTTTAGTGGCGTGTAAGTAATGACTGATTGAGGTCGCAACTGATGTCAATTTCAATTTCTCGGGTTGTATAACGCGGAATAGCCCTTTTCACGGTTAGTTTTTCTCATTTACATTACAATATAATCTAGCATGTATGCGAGGCAATTTCTGGCTATTTTGTACTTTTAATTACATTGTTATGCAAATAAGAAAAACTAACCGTTAAAAGGGCTTTTAACAAGTACGACTGATGTTTTTTGAAATTGGACGAGTCTTTGGGCGAGTCCATTTGAGAACGTTTTAATCATCATGGGTATCTATCAATTCCGAACTGTACGGGCGATTTTTTGTGTATAGCGCATTCAACAAATTTTCGCGTTAGATTCGCGTAAGGTTTATGTATCAGTCTTTCATTTAGCTGGCATGGAAAAATTTTATCCAGGTTTGTATAGTCTTTTCTGTAGTATCACTAGTTTTGGACGAAAGATAGATGTGATCCTCGAACTTAGAGCGGTTTTCAAATGAGTGTCGTAAAACCAAAATCAAAGTAATTACTTTGGCCAATCAAAAAGGACGGAGACAATCCAGTAAACCAATGAAAACTCGAAGTAATTGCACGTAGCCGACACAAAGCGCACGAAAACGTGCACGCGCGAGCCACGATTAATTTGGGTTCCACTTGTGATTGGTTGAAAAAGTGGCGCGAGAACTTTGAACCAATCACTGAGTGAAGTAATGAATGCAAAACCAAAGTAATTCGATAATTACTTTAAAAGCTCAATTTAAAACCGCCCTATGTGGACAATTTAAGCAATTGTAACTCTTAAGACACCTGCGGCCTCGACGGGATTCGAACCCATGAACGGCATCTCAGTGGTCATGGATTCGAATCACCTTGAAGCCGCCTGAATTTTTCAGGTGCAATCTATAAAGTGCCAATTGCTTAAATTGTCCAGTTAAATGCAAGGATAATTTCTATCTTTCCTCTATAACCCGCACTTGAAATATACATTTCGTTCGATCATTAATTTTTGCACGTTCTTTTTCTTCACATTTGCACAATTACTGTTAGTCTTTTTTTTTTTTTTTTTCATTTCGTCGCATCCCTGTAAAATACGCGTGGTTGTTGCAGTAAGTTGCCATGACAACCACGTGCATTCAATTAAGAGCGAACCTTCGGAAAAACGAATTAAGAAATATATATTATTGTTGTTTAACTGTTCGAATTGGCGTGGACTACGCGAGCTCGTTGTTGGTCGAGCGTGTTACAGAAATTTCCAGAGTTAAAAGGCAACTTGTTTTTTCCTCCTAAAAGGAAGAATAGTTTAATAATCACGTGGCTCTTTTTTTTCAGTGCTTGATGAAGCCACGAGTGCGTTGGACGTTCCCACAGAAACCAAGTTGTATTCAATGTGCAAACAGCTGAACATCACAGTTGTAAGTGTCGGACACAGGGATACCCTTTTGAAGGTGAGTCACGTATCCTCTAATAGTGGTAATTTAATTTTATTTAAATTTATTACATGGCTAGTGTTTCGTGCCGATATAACGCGCGCTGTAATTGGCTAAGAGCAGCAAAGCGCTGGGGGCATTTATTCTCCCGTAATGCCCACGGGCCGCTTATGGATTATGCAAAATAGATTTTTCTTCTTCAGAACCGTTCACTTCTGTCACCCATATAATAAACAACTTACTAACAGAGAGTGAGGTCGTTATAGCAAAATCTCAAACCTCGGCGTAGCTGTATTGACCCCAATATGCATGCGAACGTAGACGAATGCATTTGAGTGTACGAAAAGTGCACATGAATGTAGGTTAATGCATGCGAATGTACATGAATGCAATTGAGTGTACGAAAGTGCACATGAGAGTAGGTTAATGCATGCGAATGTAGATGAATGCAATCGAGTATACGAAAGTGCACTTGAGTATAGGTTAATGCATGCGAATGTAGATGATGCAATTGCGTATACGAAAGTGCACTTGAGTGTAGGTTAATGCATGCGAATGTAGATGAATGCAATTGAGTGTACGAAAGTGCACTTGAGTGTAGGTTAATGCATGCGAATGTAGATGAAATCAATTTAGTGTACAAAAGTGCACACGAGTGTAGGTTAATGCATGCGAATGTAGATGAATGCAATTGAGTGTACGAAAGTGCACATGAGTGTAGGTTAATGCATGCGAATGTAGATGAATGCAATTGAGTGTACGAAAGTGCACATGAGTGTAGGTTAATGCATGCGAATGTAGGTGAATGCAATTGAGTGTACGAAAGTGCACATGTGTGTAGGTTAGTGGATGCGAATGTTGATGAATGCATATGAGTGTTAAAGTGCACATAAGTGTAGGTGAATGCAATTGAGTGTACAAAAGTGCACATGAGTGTAGGTTAATGCATGCGAATGTAGATGAAATCAATTGAGTGTACGAAACTGCACATGAGTGTAGGTAAATGCATGCGAATGTAGACTTGGTAACTAGTTTAGAAAGAAGTCCCTGTATTTCGAACAGAGAGCCTGCTTGCAGGCTAGTGTGAACGGGGCACGCCAGGCTTTCTTCGCAACTGCTAAAGTTGCTGGTTAACTCTGGTGATCTCCCAAGTCTCATGTATTTCAATTTCCGCTGTTCATATCTGAAAACTTCATTTATTCTATCTCATCGACTCCTGTTTAAATTGCAGCGGGATTTTTACCCGGAGTATCCTCAACCCTTCGGTTCTAAAATTATTTTGCACTTTTTCCGTAGCTTCACGACTACAAATTAAAGTTGGATGGAGAGGGAGGCTGGGACTACAAGAAGATCGAGCACAAGGACTAAAGTGTGAAATTATATACATCGGAACGAGGCATCTGGGTGTGCTGTCTAAAATGTAGAAATGTTCGAATCACATGTACACGACTCTATCTACTTTAGTTAGGTAACAAGATAGATCTATATTGCGAAATTATTTTTTGAAAATTATTCTTTGAAAATTAGAGTTTTTGCAGCACATGTAGAATCGACGGATAAAAGAGACGACTTTTAATTGTCCTCTGACCATCGATTAAATAAATATGGAGGATGTATTTGTACAATACATTATAAATGAAGGATGACCTGACAGTGGCATTTTTAAAAATCATGTTCGAGTCATTTTTGGAATTACCAGTGAATCCTATCGAGGTTCACCAAGGCTCGAATGTTGTTCCCGTAAATGCCGTCACGCAACAAAGCGTTCGGACACGGCATGTCACGGACATTGAGCAAAATAAATTAACCGAATTGTTTTTTATACCAGTTCGGTATTTTCATCGGCTATTCTTTCATAGCCGTTTCGACTCCGAAAAGCAGACAAAAAGCACCCAGCTGTTACCACGACAACTATGCCAAAGACCACAATTCCAAGCGGCCAAGCCATGCTAGTTATCACGTGTTTGTTGTAGCTTTCTTGGGAAGTTTTCTGGTTGATGATTTCATGAGGGTCTTTGGGGTTGTAGAAGCACCCAAGAGGAGCTCCTATGGGATTCCCGCTTTGAAATGACCGTAAAAGATGGGGTCTTGGTTGATCCGTTTGCATACATTGCTCTGGTTCGTAAGTGCACTGAAAAACAAAGATACTATTACAAATCAACTGGTTAAATTACCGAGAGCTTAGGGCTTGACAGTTCGCACTCTTATTTTCGAATACAAAGAGCCCTCTGTGGATTTTTGGTTTCTTTTGGAAGAAGATTGCAACACAGAATATTGTTGAGGCCCTTCGGGGGGGGGGGGGGGGGTAACCTTATCTTTTACTTGCGAAATGAGGAACTTGCCTCATCATGTTCCCAATCACAGTATGTTAAACAAAGAAAACGTTCATTTCTTTCAACCAAAATAGCAAAGCTGGACAGTGTTTTGAATATTCAAGTAAGAACAAAAGCTCTGCAAACCCAGCTGCCAGTTATCTAACCCTTTGATTCCCAACCACAGGTTTTCCCGTTGGATGGTTCCTGATAAATAGTTGGCATTATATCAGTATCGTATCTTTAAGGCTGACAATCATCTTCAGTCTCAACATACTTGTCTACCTGACCGTGAATCGAAGAGGAGAATTTACATACTGATCAATAATGGGAGTCAATGGGTTGGTCTTTTGCAAACAAGAAACACTACATTTAATTTAGAGGAAACAACATCAAAACGACTTTTAAAACGGCTTAAAAATTTCAAAATTTAAGCCTCTTTATTTTTTAGTTGAAAAGGGGGTGACAATCGAAGCCCCGACGAATTCGACAAGCTTGTCTTGTCAGAGAACACATGATCAACTACTTTAGCTAACTGAGAAGGAAGAGCTTCCATCTGAGCTTTCACCTGAGAGAATTCCAAGTTTCCGAGGATAAGGACTATAAACGAGGGCCCGTTTCGCAACCTGTGTCCATTAGCTCTGTGGGACGTTCGGTAAGACGAATCCACACCACAAAAAAAACAGGACACAGAATTCACACTTTTGTGGACTGACCAAATACAGCCGACTTGGCAAAAATGCACAAAAAAAACAACGCAACGCAAGCAAAACAGGAGGACAAGGTAGACCTCCTTCTTTGACTACTCGGGTGCTGCAGGACTGAAGAAACCCGGAAGAAAGTACGTAGTAAACATAGCTCCGAGTTAAGCCCGTTAAAGTGCTCTTCCTCAGCCACAAGCTACGACAGCTTTGATAAGGGCAAATTGGATCACGTTATCAATTTTGCACAAAACCAAACGTACCTGTTTATGGAGGCTGTGGAAGTCTTTTGACAACAAACGAGGCTTCTCGGGTTGTAACTCCCCATCGCTCTGTAAGTCGTTGCCACACGTCACGTAAACTCTCAAGCATGGATAGCTTTGGTCACTTTGTTTATTGTTCGAGCATTTTGCTGTCGCTTTCATATCACCAGAAACAACAGTACAGTTTATTTCTTGAAACTTCTGCTCTCGGCGAGCTGGAAAAACACTTTGCACTTCCACGGCGATAAGGCACGCCGTACCAACGAGGAAGATTGCAATACCGACCAAAAACGTTGCTTCTGCTCTTTTACAAGGCATTTCGATTAACAACTTTCAGTGTATGGAATTTCAAGGTTAAGTTAGATCTGCCTGTTTGGTAAAACACTGATGTTCATGCAACAAAGATTTGGGGAAGAAGAGTGCTTGTCGAGACACGATTGCATTATATAGACGGAAACTGATACCCAAATTGCGCAAAAATAACTGAGTCATTGAAGGTCAACTGTCTTGTGCGCATGGACGCTTGCTAAATCACGCAAACGCAGATCTGGAACTCTCTTTAACTAATGCACGGCTGCCTTTGCTAAATTGGCTTATTTCGCATTTTGCAAAAACAACGTCAATGTACAGGGGGATATATATATTTTTTTTTCTGAAAAAAAAAAGAGGAAAACAGAAATTACCCCTTAAACCTCGATTGCATAATTCGAAATTTGGCAAAACCACCGATTGCGAAACTAATGGTAGGGAACTTGTCGCATTTGTTTCCACCCTCACAGCAAAGCAGACCAAAGAATAACAGATTCAATAGTAAGCTCGTGTTTGTGGATAAAGAAAGAAACTAAAATCCAAGAGCTTGGAAGCTTTCCGTACTTCTGTTGATTAAGCAATCTGAAACTGAACGTGCCCTTTAATGCTACTGGAGTGACGCAATAAATAAACTTGATTTCACGTATATGAAATGAAAGATAGGAAGATCATCCCAGGCCTGAACGGGACTAACTCAACCGCAACAGTGCTCAGTTATCAAGCCAGCTCAGAGCTGTCTTTCATTTTCAGTTCATTCCACAGAAACATGACAGTCCCGGCCATACATTTTAAATTCACTTCACGTACTATACTTCGAGAAAATATTCCATAAGCAAGCAAAGTACAAATACTATCAGACCACCAGAATTGCCGAAGACTTTCACTGATTTAGTTATGTCGTGAAATCAGATGCGTTTTCTACCCAGAAAGACAGTTAAACAAAACATTGAAGAAATGTTTGGGTGTATGACGTTCAGATCCTGTTTGGTAATGTTAAAAAAACCCACGCTCTCTACCACGGAAAGAATTTTTTTCACAACATTTCCGGCATGATTTTAAAGTTGAGAAAAGACTGAGGCAAAGTTACAAGCTCTAGAGTTTTTCCACAGCTTTTTTTTTCAAACTTTCACGATCCAAAATGACATCCGGTTAAAGGTCCTAGAAATCTTCGCCTCCTGGCTTTCGATTATAAAAATCAACCAATCGATTATCATAAATTGGTATGGGTCGCATGGTATTGATTTTCATCAAAAGGACCCCCACCCCTCTCCCTCTGGAAAAACCAAAAAAAGGAAAGAGAGCGAATGCCAAGCACGGTATTGGGAAGGCAGGAGAACAAGTGGCGACCCCAACTTCATGTTCTTAGATATCGTTCAATTGAACCAAGAGAAAGCTTGCTGATCTAATTCTTTGTAAATCATTTCTTCAGTTTGCTTCCGCTTCCATCTCTTCAACTTCGTTCACGATAGGAGAACCTTGTTCTTTTTCCATATCGTTGTCCGTTGCTGTATCTTTGTTTTCTGTTTCTTCTTCGTCAACGTCCCCTTCAGCCTCTTCACTCTTCTTCTCTTCCTCTGGTGGCCGAGGGATACTAGTCATACTCTGAATGAAAGAGGATAAAAAAATTCTGTCGGATAGCATAGCGATTCTCGTAAGTAGGCCATTGAACAATCATTCCGTAAACGTGCTTTGGCTACAAGAAGCGCGAACGAAATTGTTGTTTTCTAGTCTGTCTTTTCTGAACAGGCAAACAGAAGATATCTAAAAGGACCGCACTGAAATCACTCTTAAGTATTTTCACCTTGTAAATCTTGTATTCTTCGATCTATTACGCACATATAACTAGCAACACAGACAGCGATTTCACCTCCTTAGGCTACACCAGATCAGATCTTAATTATGAACTAGACTAAATTGGCCGCAAACGATCAAACGATCAAAGGGATACTTCATGTGGACCTCGTGGGATTTTCTTGCGCTATAAATAGCCCTTATGGGTGATGACGTCTGACAAGCTGATTTCACCACCAAGCCTCGAATTCGAAATTCAAACCTGTAGATTTTAGCTTGAGCCAAATCCCAAAGGAACAAACTTGTAAAGAAAACCCATGGGCGAACAGTATTAAATGTCCAGATGATGTGAAAAATTTTGTCAAACGAGGCTATATGACGTCATCATGCATAAGGCCTATTACCTTTGAATTGTGAATTCTGTGGTAATATTCTTGAATTTCACATGACGTCACGGCCGCCATGTTGGTGTCCCCAAACAATGAAATAGCGGCCATGTTGGAGTCCCGATCCAATCCTCCGGGAATTGAAAGCCATTATTATGCTAACGTCTTCTTTTGTTTTCGTTGAAAAACATGGCTGTTGATCACGTGAGTGAAACCCAAGAATTGCGGGATTACGGGATTATTTTTGTAAAACAAGGTGGTCCCTGGTCACGTGAGTCAAAACAACGAATTCAGATTTGCGGTGGTACCTGTTGCTGTGCTCTGAGTGACTGGACGTACTGACTGTAGAAGTCAAACACAAAGCGATGCATTTGGGGCATATCTTCAATAATGAAAGGTGCTTCGGCTGGCGGTACTCCGCGCTGGAATGGGAGCAAAAAAAAAATGAAAAACAAAACTCCGAACAATGTTGAAGACAAAAATAAGCTGATTGTTGACTTACTGGTCTGCAAGGTGGATATCGTTCACTTGGTGCGAGATACAGCTTCAAAGGTCTGCTGGTCAACTGGGTAAAGAAGGACATTACAACGTAAACGACGAGAATTAAAAGTTTAATAATAGAAATCTGGATAACTTTTTGCTCATATGCACGGCAGCCAACCTTGTTCCCAGAGCTTTTCCGCGCTCAACTTGCAGCAGTAAAACGCTCTGGGAACGAGGATGTAATGCGGTTTGAGACTAACCCTGTATGTTTCCATAATATAATTGATCTGAAGCTTTGCAGGTGAAACCGTAGCTCCGAAACGTCTCGCGCGTCACCTCTCTCGCTTGCACTCCATTCTATTCTTTAATTAGCGCCTGATAAGTGGGCTCGTAAATCCGAATCGTTCTTTCTCACCTGTGAGAAGGCAGGCCTGAGTTCAAAGCAGTTCTGGAACAAGCTGACACGAGCTAGCACGTACAGACCCAGCCGTGCACGTGACATTGCAACCACCAATCGGCGCACGTCTCTGATGTGACCGACGGTTTTGGTGCGCACAAGAGACAAGATGATGTAATCGTTCTGTTGGCCTTGGTAACGATCCACAGTGGTCACCTGACCGGAGAAAGGAATGTTGCGAATCAGTTTTGACATCGTGTTTCAAGACCGAGATTTGAATTTCTTTCTAAACATAAACCAGGCTGACACTGAGTTCATGGGGTTAATATCTAAAGAAACTGTAACTATTTGTAAAACGAGAATTTGGAAGAAGTAACCGAGTTAATACAAGTAAATTGATACTACTGAATTCCCGACACTGACAACAGCGATTTTCATTTGACTTTACAACAAGCCAGCTGCAATGCTTAAATCGGCGTAAATGGCCAAGCTCCATCGAGTGTTCTAACCTTTTTAGGTTATTTGAGTTTCTTGTGAGCTTTTAGGAGAAGCTGTTGGATTAGCTTTTTTCAATCCGCTCCAAACCTGTGATGAAATGGTTGAAAACAATACAAAGTGCCCGCTGTCATTTTCGTGGGCGCAAGGGTCTCTAGGTTTAAATAGTGCAAATGAACGATATACTTCAGGCGCATAGAACGACCGTCTTTCGTCTCCTTGTTTGGCCATAGTTGTTTCTCATGTATTTGTCATAAAGTGTATCACCTGCCTGTACACAATCCCATCAATATTTACCTTGCTGGGCTGACCAATTAGCGGGTTAGTAGCACATCTTTGTCTAATGACGTCACGGATGAGATGCTTCTGTCCATTGTAGGTTGTCAAGATAGCAATCTTGTCAGCAGGGTATCCAATCAAGCGCATGTACATGAAAATAGCGACTGCGTATTCGGCTTCTCCGAGATTCTACGGGAAGAAAGAGCAGAAAACACATTCAACGCCCTCCTTATCCATCCAGTTAATTCACTTTATAAAGCAATGTATTCCAAAGCGGGAGGTCGTGGGTTCAAAACCATCACTGGGTCATCATATGAGAGCGATTTTTCAAACAAAGCTGTATTGCAATTCGCTTTCATTTCGGCAAATTATCGTATTACATTAGAACAAGAGCAATTAAGAAAATTTATCTACTTAGAGCAATCCGCTTTTTGAAAGCTCCGGAGCTAAAACGTTTGTTTAAAGCCCCGTTGTAAGTTAGACTTGAATTAAAAAACCGGCTCTTCAGCTATTGAAATGCGGAAGCGTTGTTTCGTATACAGACCTCCAAATGGTTAGACTATTGGGTTCTTTCGAAAACGACCTACGCACTGTTGGGAAAAAGCAGGCAACTTAACCCCCACCCCTCCCCGCTCCCATTATTGTGGTCTTACCAATGTTGTAACGTTCTCCATGATTCTCTATAACGTATCAAAGTGTTCAGTCTCTCGGACATATTTCTTTTTTTACCAACGAAAAAGGACCAGTACTCCAAAATGTTGAACCCAAGAAAGAAACCATAGATGCGAGGCAAACATGAAGCAGTTTGCAGTCTCAGTTTCACAAGCCCGCTGCTAAATGAAAGGATTACTGCAAAAATTTCGCTTCCTCCTCGAACACATACAGTTATAAAAAAAAACTCCAGCCGGTGAGCTTCGGGTGGAAGTTAACCCTGGACAAATGTGTCTTGACGAACAGATTGGAAAACTGGCGATTTCATGAACGAGTAGACAATGCCTTCCCAGAAAGTTGGTAGATTCCCTCGAATCTCCATTCCATGTTATACGCATAGCTCATTTTTGAGCAATCAACTAATGATTTCCTGGCCTCGATTAAAAACTCGTTCCTGGGTTGATGTTCCACGGAAATGAGGAAGAAAAGTAACCTGTTACAGTGCGACGCGCCTTACCGTGGCCACCCAACAAACTTTCACATTTGACAACTACGTGAAAAGACGTCAACTCAAACAACCCGTTCAACGGTGTTCAACTTACAACCGTGCGAACTTTGCAAGGAGGGGTGACTGATAATCAATTCCCACACCCTGATTGGCGTATAAGTTTTCAAAAACTTTGTTAGGTGGCCACGGTAAGGCGCGTCGCACTGTAAAACTTCACTTGAAGCTGTTGTTAATCATTTACCTGATAAAAGTAAGGGTTGGGCTCAGACTCGCCGACTCCATTGAAATCCGGAACATCAATGAGTTGATAGTCATAGAAAAACCCGGGATTTTCCACACAGTACTCTGGCCAAGTGTTGACATGAGGAAGATCGCCAAGCTTTGTATATCGCCAGTTATATAAACTACACAAACTGAAACCCACAAAATACAATGAATCCTTGCGTCACTTCAAGCACAGTCCACCACTAACACAGTGAAAGGTTGTCCTGTGTACAGAATAATCGCGAGCCGGCGACCAGAACAAGAACATCACAGCAAACGAAAACATGAATTCCCGTTGTCGTCAAGATTTTACGATTTTCAACCTCATTTCGCATGTGAAATATGCTTTTTTTTCGTCCAGGAATTAAACTTGCGTAAACGACGTTGATTATTATCCATTTTGTTCTACGTATTATGCCACCAGAATACAAAAAAACTCTCCAAGTAATTTGACTTGGAAGTACCGGTAATTTTCACGTATTGAAAAAGATGTCGACATTTTTGCCCATCCCTGACCACCCCACCCAACCGCACCCCGAAAAAAAGCAAACTTATCGGGAACAACGTCATCGTTGCATTTTGTTTAGAGAAACGTTTTTAGGTTGCTACGCAACGTAACAAGGGCACTATTTAGCACTAAGTTATTTTTGCGTGCTAGCGTTCACAATACAACCTCATGTGACGTCGTTGTCTAGATGAGACCAGCAAACAAATGAAACAAAAGGAGAAAGGCTGTGGCTATGAGATTCCATGTCCTCGACTATGGTGCCGACCAGCCCTGGGACGGTGACGTATTAATCTATAATAGCCCATTTCCGAGTTGCTGTATGCCTCAGTTTCAAAGCGAGTCCTGGTGCTCAACCATTCAAACGGAAATGAAATACTTATTCTCATGCAAATCAAACTCATTTCCATTTCAATAGTTGAGCACCAAGACTCACTTCAAAACCGACGCAAACAGCAACTCGGAAATGGCCTATATATTTAGCATCAAACATATACCTGGATCTCGCACGGCCCTGTGCATCAAGTTGAACAGTGGGGACGCCCAAACGCACAAATCTTGTGAACAAAGATTGTTCCATGTTAGAGAACTTTTGGAAAGCCATGTTCTTTATGACTGGGGGTAGCTGGAAATGGAACAGAAACAACAGTGATACACATCAACAAAGAAACCAATGCAGGCTACGTAATATCAATATGCAACAGAACAACGCCGATGAGGTATCGTAGAAGCCGAGAGATCTAAATTTTAGGTAAAAAGATGGCTTCTTAGCTTTCGCTTCAAGACCCGCGCGGTTCAAATACGCTTTCAGTTGTTGAAAGTAAGATTGGGTGTTGAAATAATGAAATCATTTAGCTAGCAGCTGCAAAGGAACGCAACTGTCGAACTCACAGCCGAGCGATACTTGACCAATTTGCCATTCATTGGGTCAATTTATACTAGGCGAATCTTTGCCGACTTCATTGTTTATATTTTGTGCCATTAACATACGAGTTTGCTGATAGTAGGCATCATGATATTCACAAATTGACTTGAAATGGTAAAAGGACGTGTTGAGCTTAGTTAAATATCCAATTTTCAGCCTTTGTGGCTTTGCTAACGACCGACTTATTAGCCATCAAAAACTGATACATTTTTGGGTGGCAAGAGTGTCATCCATACATTCTTTGTGAAATTTCGAATTTTCAAAGCGTCGTTACTCAGAGATTATCTGGTAAATTGCGCTCAATGTTTCAGAGATAGCTCATTATGCAATGGACTTTCAATATTCAGTAATGATTTTTTGGCTGATAGATAAGAAAACGATAGCCTTATGCTAATGTGGCAAAACATGTAAACAAAGATTCCCCTATAGAGACGGATCATCAGTCTGGGACGAGGATCCTTCGTCTGTGCATCGGGAAAAAGGAGGGATGATCCGTCTGAACGAATTATCCACGGTAGTCCGTCTCTGAAGACTGAACAACCGTCTACAGCTGTTAGTTTACCTGGTGATGATCACCAATGAGGATGACTCTTTTCATTCGATTGTATCCATCTTCCGGATTCTATAAGACAATACCTTAGTAAATGTCAAACAAAAGCAGCTTCCTGAAACAAAACTGTGAAACAGGCTTCGAGAGTAGAAGGGATTTCCCCCTCCCCCTATGTGAGTAGCTGTTCCCCATCTCTTGGCCACCCTAGAGGGTCACTTACTCTAGCTACAGCTTTTAACAGACCAAGTGGTAGAGACGAAATGAAGGAGGAATCCGGGAGTGGCAGAGCCCGAACGCCGCGCTTTTGAGTTTCCCAGCGTTATCTCTTTTCTGGCCCACCCTTCGCGTCCTCGCTTAAATTGGATAGTTTTTGCAATGCAGGCAAAACTGCACAGAGAAAATGAACTCCTCACTGACCTGAAGTAGAAGGGGAATGAACGTTTCAATCTCCAGGATTTGAGCCGCTTCTTCCATCAAAACATTGTCATACTAAAACAACAACAGTTATACACGTCACGGTAGATTTACGTTGAGCCGAAGAAGCCACCTGTATTGATAATGCAATCCCTGGGGGAGGTGACAAGAGTTATAAAGGAATTTTATACCACACCCTTCAACTTACCTCAAGTCTGCGAAGAGATGATGAGGCTTCAACGAAGGTGTGTCATAACCCTAGCCACATACAATTTCCCCTTCACTATGGCTGCTCCATTTTAACAATTTCAGTCTAAGTAGTATAGCTGGACATCAGGGAGTTTGAAAGACGACTGCGGCAAAGGCAACATCCCAAAACACAATCTCGACCCCAGAGCTCTCAGTTCTCTTGACTGAGGGAAAAAAGAGCTCTAGGAAACCCTGAAACAAAGTGCCTTCTCATTGGTTTTCGTGAAGAACAATGAAAAGCGTCTCTAATTGGCGCACTCATGTTAGCAAGAGGAGTGAGCAGGCGCCGTAAGGTTCAAATAGCCAATTTTTGGCTAGAAAAACCCTACGGCGCATGTTCTCCTACCATAGAGTTTCCCCGCAGAGCCTTAAGTCGATCCGAGGCTCTGGTGACGATAATGCACTAAAGTCTGAAGAATATCATTAGTGTCGGGTTAAAAGAGGAAATATAGTCGAGCAGCACGCATTTTAGTTAGTACATCAAATTTTATTTGCCGTAATCCACATAACAACAACGTGAAATCACGGGGCGTGCAGAACTGACCAATTTCGCTGACGCTGACGCTGACGTCATTGGTTAAGCTCCCGAATAATAATACACTTTATTCCAAAATGGCCGGCATTTTAGGATGCTTTCCTTTTGTCACAAGTGGCCGGCCATACCCGTCAGTTTGCAAAGAAAATGCAACAATTTGAAGGAACACTTGCATGAGAATCCCTCGCATTCTTCTGGAGGAGAATATATATCATCCTTGAAGTGTGTTAATTTGAAGTCGTTGTGGAATTAGCCCTTCAAAATGTCCGGTCTGGCCGATCAGTTCTGTCAAATAGAAAGCGTCCTTTGTATTATTTTGTTTGATTGCCGTTTTGTCCTCGCTTTCAAACGTAAAACTCAAAAAGAATATTTAACCCTGGAACGAGGCCAAAAGGGCCAATTTGAAATCAAACAAAAGAATACTAAATGATGGCCATTTTGGAATAAGCTGTATGCTCAAGTTCATACATTACACGGTTTATTTCTGTTTATATAAACGTTGCTCGCCTTAAATCCAAGTTCTACCAAGTCTCGTCTCTTGAGAGCAGCGTGTGTGCATGTCATTGCAATAATTTTTGCTTCCTTCACTAAAAGGTAGTTTGTTCTGTCTCGACCTGCAATACATACAAAGGAGTTTTTAAAAAACTTATTTTCTGGCATTGTAAAAAGTAATAAGGGATCGACACGAAAGAAATGATAGTTAAAAGTAGTTTTCATTTTTTTTTCTTCCACTGCGAGAGGACGGAATGTCGAGATTCGCGCAATCTGATTTAATGGAACTGGAGGAGGAGAGGCTGTCTTTATTGTTCATTTGACCCAAGATTGCAATTATGGTCAGAGGGAATAAAATGGGAAATTAGACTCCCACTCAATCCAAAATCAATGATGAATCAGCGTCCAAGGCGCCATTTACGATCCATTTACGATCACTGCGAAACTGACTGGGGTACAACGTCCAAGATTCTAGATCAGTCCGTATTAAGAAAAACTGTGCTCTCTGTCTTTAGTACGGATCTCTGGGACACAGTTTTTCGCCATACCAAAAACCCGGTCTGTGAATAACCTTTATTCATTTAATCAGGAGATCAACATAACAACCAGAAGCAACGTACCACTTCGAAGAAGCTCAAATGCACGAAACTCCTGGGAAAATAAGGCAGATATGAAAATCAGTTTTAAGTAAAGGCCTGGCCAAACGCTCGCAACATTTCAACGCAACATCTTGCAACATTGCTGCATGATGTTGCGACATGTGTTGAATGGACTGGCCAAACACACGCATGCAACATATCGCAACTGGGTGGCCAAACGTACGAAACATGTTGTGCCCAACAATGTTGCAAGATGTTGCGTTGAAATGCTGAGAGCGTTTGGCCAGGCCTTAAGAAAGTATTACTGAAAAACAAAAGTTTGAACTATCTTATAGTGTTTTCCGATTCTTTTACCTCGTATACCCTGCACAATTTTGCGCAAACTATCTTGTACTTGTTGCGGTACGAATGCTGTTTTTGGGCAAATAAAGAGAAGGCTAAATTCGGTGATTACGCGTTGCCATTTTTAGAATACGAGAAAGAAATGCACGTGCAGCACGATTTTTCCTCCTTTAAACAACACTATTATCGTTTTGTGGTGATGATGTGGCCGAGCGCGGACGTCAATGTTGATCAGCTACGCTAATTTCCCTTTCGTAAACAAGCGACGGTCGATGCCATTCTTAGTAACCAAGCCTTTTTATTCGGTTAGCTTTCAAAAAATTGTTAGGATTGGCTGCATTTAAAATTGCACGCGTGACGTCATTGGTTCCGTAGTGTAGAGGTGAAGTGCATTTACTCTTAAGGGGGATGGCTTTTACCTACCAAACCGTTGCTCTGGACTCCTTCAAATATCCATTTCTCTAATTCCTTTAACTCTACAGTTATCCTTTCTTGCCACGTGTTTTCTATTTAACATTTCTTTGTCTTGTTCAAATCACAACCACATTTGGTAAATCACGTGACCAAAACAGTAAATGCCTAAAAACTCAGCGAGTTAAATATGTTTTCCACAAATTTTTAACGCAAAAGTGTGAGAACATTCTAGCACAAAATCTGCAGCATGGATTTTAAAAGAAATCATTTCTCAAAATAATTATAACGTCATAAGGCCCTCCCTTGATACACTTTTCAGAATATCAGTTCCATTCTTTGTCGAAATAGAAATTCCATGCTACAGTCTACGAAAAATGATGGGACAGTTCCCATCCGGTGAAAAAAGTGCCTCTTCCTTTCGTTTCCTGAGAGCTTTTACCTGTTTTACACTGAAACGCACGGCAGAGGACTGGGACTAGTTGCGCATGCGCGTTCTGTTCGAGGTGATGTCACATTTCTATTGAAAAAGTTACTTCATAGAACCATCCATGGAACCTTTTGCAGAGCTCTTTGACTAAAAAGCTTTCTTAGCAACCATTGTCTTTCTGTAGTTAAGTGCCACCCCCCTTAAGCCATTGAACCGAGTTCGACATCGTTCGATCAACTTTTTCTAATTTTGTTTCTATGTTTTTTTTTTTAAATTCTAAGTGACATACGCTGCTAATTTAGGCCTAGATGAAGTATGTTTTTCCTCATTTGTAAACGACAAACTTAACATGGAAAATTCACAAACATCCAAATGACATCGCTTGATTACGAAACGGAAAATCGCTTCAGCTACCAAATGCTGCTCCAAATAAGGAGAATTAAGCTTCTTAAGCTTGCGCCGCTGGTAATAAAAAAAGTGCCCTTGTATGCATTTCTTTTTTAGTTTAGAACAGACGTGTGCAAATCGAGATTGCCGGTGCACGGGATGCTCGTGCTAGATATAAAATTCCATCGTGCCAGTAACTAATAGTTAACTAAAAGGCGCGAGTTAATCTGCGTTCTAAACATAAATAAGACGGTCTAAGGGAAATATTACCTCTAACTGTTGAAAAATCTTCTTTATGTATCTATAACAACCCTACAGATAGAGAGAGAGGAATGACAAATGAACGTTATTGATACAGGTGTTCAAAATTAAATTTGAAAAAAATTCACACTTCCGTAGGCTGTTGGCATGAATTGCGCGAGGTTTTCAATGTTTTCCTCCTTTGTCTATTATTTTACAAACCGCACCTGTGAGGTCTTGCAAATGGTTCA
>JALIRR010002349.1:32500-52500 GCA_023091755.1 Montipora sp. Colony 1 RG-2022
CATTGCAACATCACGGGTGATAATAGACCTCTTTACCTTCTTCGTTTTGTTTTCCCATTTCAGACCGCATGATGTTAGTCTAGGGAACGGTTTCTTTCAAATATCGTCTTATGCCCATGCATATGTCTGCATAACTTATGAAAAAACACAAAAGGAAAATTCCCTTGGGAACATCACGTGGTCTGAAATGGGAAAACAAAACGTACAACCAAGAGGTGTATTGCGTCGCGCAAAGAAGTTGAGAAAAAGCCACTTACCATTGTAAGCCCTGGCTGCATTCCGGCTCTTATTGCTTCGACTTGAGTTGCAGTAAACGGTACAGCATTTCTATCATGGAAAAGAACCAACGTGGATACTCCGTTGTCAGGAAGATAAATTACCTATCTATCCTCTTTGAAGTGCCTTTCACCTCAATAAACGTTTCTACTACAAATAACCGCCTTCACTTTCTTAAACACAATTTCTTGTTCTATGATCCATTTCATGAATACTCGCTTTTTTAAAGGCTTTGAAGGATGGGAAAAGTGGCCATAATTTGACCCACGACCGAAAGAAAATCGACGTCACCAGCCACTTTGTACATTTGTTCCCGAGAATTAAACAATGCAAAGTATTAATGAATTAAGCAATAGAGGACGTTTTCCGTGTTTCCATAGCCTCATCTAAATGGAAAAGAATCAACAAGGAGAGTTGGGAGAGGTGGGAGTTGGGAAAATTCGAGGCATTTATGCAAACCCAAGACGCAGTCGAGGTTAACTGTCGAGAATTCTCCCAACTCCCCCGATTATTTAGATGAGGCTATGGAAACACGGAAAAAGTCCTCTATTGCTTTTGTAAAAAATTTCTCAAAGATAATTCGACAAAAGAAGAAAATTGCTAGTTTTTTAAGTCTTGATTGAAACAGATTTTCTTGATACACGCTTATATTTCCTACCAGCCAATCAAAACGCGCGCTTGACAACACATAACCAATTAAAGTTCGTGTGATGTCACAGCCGTGTTTCCATATTCTCATCTTAAGACATGCAGCTATTGACCAATGAGAGTGCGCGTGCTATCCTAATTATTTTATAAAGTCAAGTAGACTACTGCACGACTGATAAAATGCAAAGTAGTGGTGACGTCAACCCGGTATTCGACCCATTCCCTATCCTTCTTCGATCGTAAATCAAACTACTGTTGGTTTGTCCTGTTTTCGAGAGTCTATAAAAAACCAAAACCCGATTTTAAAAGAGAAAGTTGGCTAACAAAAGATACGTTTGACACAAGAGCAGAGATAAAACCCATGACACACGAGCAGGAGGCGAACGCTTTCACCACTGCTGGCACAAACGCACTGCTTCGCAAAAGTACCCTTCAATACCTCAAATCAAACGACTTTTGAAAACATGGCAAATATTTTCTGATACTCAGGCCAAGATTACAACTGAATTCCTTATAACGTAATAGCATAGCGATAGCAGAGCGGAAATATGTTAACAGCTCACTTTTTAGGTTGATTAAATGGATAAGGGCCACGGTTAGGCACCACGAAGGGTTCCACTAACAGTTCTTGGTTTGCTTCTTTCGGTTCTTGTTCATCGTGTTTTCGCTTCTTGGTATCCTGCGCCTCTGGAAATGTAATTCTAAACAGCCAAGTTGAGAAAATTAACTTCCTACCATCACACCATATTAAAAAAAAAAATTAACAAATGCGTTCTATGCTTAGTCAATAGAGAGTCAAAGAAAATGCGAATCTGAGGAAAGGAAAGAAACTGGAGGTGGATTCTTCACATTCTCGACTCTTAATAACACCAACGGTCACAGGTACCACGTAGCTCCTCAAACCTGTATTGAGTTAAAGGATTTGAATCCATTGTTACCTGTTGTGTATTTATCTGTGTGAACCAATCAAGAGAACTCATGGCTGCATTCTAACCCGAAATCTTGAGTACATTGTCCCTGTGCTGGGTTTGACAATAACACCGCTACAGCCATGTTTGTGTGCCCTGGACAAAGATTCGGCAACCCAAACTATTCTTTCAAGAAAACATTTTCTTTTGTTTTGGTCAAGAACATGGCTGTTAATCACGTGAGTAAAACCGAGAATAGGAATAAAGAAACTAAGTGATACAAATGTAGCGGCATCGAGTTAGGTTAGAAAGGGAATGCCTCGCATCCAATGACATCCCCTCATTAAGCAACGCCTTTGCGCAAACTCCCTCTTAAAAAGCACCGATTTTTGGGGGTTGAACTTACACACATAGGCAGGGATAGCTGACCTGTTCACACCACAAAAGCAAGCGCTAACACAGAGGGAAATAAAAGAGCAAGCCATTCACACGATGCGAGATAATCGACGCAGACAACGAGGTTTTGCATCTGTGTTAAGTTCAGACTTCTATTGCAACTAGAAACTTTACACGAATAGGGTAAAGTGTATATTTCCTTAAATGTCTATTTCCTGGGTCCACTTCAGCCTGAATCGCGTATCTGACAAGCGTTGACCAAAAACAATACCAATTAAAAAAAAAGCACCTTTTTTTGGTGCTGTTTAGCTCTACAGGAACATCCCATTCTAGGTTATTCCGAAATATTAAAGGCGCTATGTCACGCAAAATGATGTAATTTTATGACACCCAAAATGCCCAAAAAGTAGAATGAAAAGAAATACAGCAAAGGGAAAGACAAGCATGGATAGACACAAATGGACACGATTGAAAAGGATTGCATTTGGGTAATCTTGAAAAATGTCGGCCCAACGTTGTCCAAGTTTACAGCAAGTCGCCTGGATAAAGGTCCTTTTTGCTAAGAATCATCTTGTTTGTGATGTAACGATAATTTTATCAGTAAAGGAATTCCACATTACCATTTTCGAGTTTCAAGCTCGTGCTTCACTGAAGATTTCCCCTAAACACCCGAAAATAACGTGACATAGCCCCTTTAACAAGCGGCAATCAACAAATAAGCACAAAAAAGTCTCACTTGAAAGGAGGAATCTGTTCCTCAGAATTTTCCGTGGTGCACTGAAAGGAAACAAGACAATCAGATGTCATGAAGTACGACTAAAAGAATAGCTAGCAGTTTCCATTCACCCTCACCAAAAAAAACCAGTAACGCGAACCCTTAGGACCGATTTACACGGTACGATGTTTGTCGCACGCGACAAGCTTACGACAGGCCTACGACATGACTTACGTTTAATCGTACGTCATGTCGTAGGCCTGTCGTAAGCTTGTCGCATGCAGCAAAAATTGAACCGTGCACATCGGGCATCACACTTACCTCAGTCACTGCTAGAAACAGGTAGAAAATGCTTAGACTTAAAGCTACCGGTTGTGTTGGACATCAACGTGAATGTCTGGACGTAAGTGTTGTTCTTTTAAACGCTACTGGCTTTGCGTATTTTCCTTGCGTTTACGCTTGGGTCACGAGAGAAAACTAGACTTAAAATCTAGACTGCTAATAGAGCATATTCGTTTTCTCATTATTGGAGTGGAACTAGCTCGCAATGGAGGCAAATGCGGGGGAATATATTAAAAGGTATTTGCAATTTGAAACTTAGCCTTCATTGCAAGCCAGTTCCAATCCAATACTGAGACTACGAATATGGTTTATTTTAACGTAAACCAGGCAATGTTACCAACCTTGACAGTGTATTGTGGAAAGCACGTCTTTAGATGATTAAAATCCAAAAAAGTGTCGTTAAAATCCAGTTCTCGAATTTGATTCGTCATCCTGTTTTAACAAGATCAATAGGAGAGTAAGATATATAAATTTACGTTCATTGGGAAACGACCAACTTATCATCTACGACCAACCTGGTGTAATGCGCTGCACCCGGATCATCATACCCGAGAAAAATGTCGTGCAGCCAATCAGGCACAATACAAGATGTGTTCATCAAGCTGCGGATGGTCTCTAAAACAGCCTGTGTACAGCAAAGGAAATATTTGCAAGCACTTTATTTAGCGAGGGTAGCACCGTTGCGCAACAAATGTTGAACAATGTTGCACAGCCTTCTTGAACGGAATAGAGCTGGACCCAGTTGTTCAAACGATGGATAGCGCTATCCGCCGGATAAATCACTATCCAGTGGATAGGTCATAGCGAAACCAATTGCGCTATCTAGAGCGGTTTTCACTTGAGTGTCGAAAATAATAAGATAATTACTTTGGTTTATGATTACTTCACTCAGTGATTGGTTCAAAGTTCTCGCGCCACTTTTTCAACCAATCAGAAGTGAAACCAAAACCAATCGTGGCTCACGCGTGCACATTTTCCCGCGCTTTGTGTCGGCTACGTGTAATTACTTCTAGTTTTGATTGGTTTACTGGATTGTCTCCGTCCTTTTTGATTGGCCAAAGTAATTACTTTGGTTTTGGTTTTACTACACTTGTTTGAAAAATCGCTCTAATGGATAGTGATTTATCTGGTGGATAGCGTTTTCCACCTTTTAAACAACTGAGGCCTGGTCTCCATCTTCGTTTAACAACGTTCCACGTGTTGGATGGCATATTTCAACAACCAACAGGTCACGACACACTGTTCAGCGTGTGGGATCTTAAACGACCCAGAGAGTTTATGAACAAGGGTTGTGTTGATAGTCCTTATCCGAGAAGACTTGAAAATCTAACCATTTGCGGATGTTACTACGAAGGTAGCACTTTGCCTCGAAGGCTGAGTAAAGTACGGAAACGGTTGAATCAAATGAATTCATAAAAGTAAATTGAGGGCCGTCCATGCAAAGATAGGAACTCCGATGAGTTTTCGAGCGTCAGGTGGCGGCCCTTGGTCACCATGAATAAAGAAATTATGGGTTGTGAAGGTTCTATATCGCATCGAGGAGCAACGCTAATGGTGGGATCAAAGTAACGCAAAAAAAAAAGAACAAATTAAAATTTTAAGTTAAACACTGATCAACACCAACCTTGAAATTGTTCTCTTTTGGTTTTCGCCTAAGTAAGACATTAAATGTCTCATAAACATCCTACGAAAAAAAAGTTCAAAAAATCAAGCGATCGAAAAGTGCCTCCACCAATTTGAAGTTTTCCAAACTGTCTTTGGAAAAAACATGTGAAGACACGAAAGGGGAATTTAACCTCTGATCCATGCACAGTTTCAGCCATGTCCTGCTGATACTGATTGGTGTCCAGCCACAAGCGGAATGTTCTCTCATCTCCCTTAAATTCCGGTTTGGGTTCAGGGCCTAAAAACACAGAAAACGTTATAAAGGGATCCAAACTGATGAGACGTACGGAATTTACACAAAGACGACGGCTACGGCAACTCACGGCATGCAACGGTAAAGACCCAAGAAAACCGGCTTCAACATTTGCTTCAATATCCGTTCGATTTCTTTGAACACCGATGTTGAAACCGTCTGCCAAACCCCCCCCCCCCCCCCCCCTCCCTTTTCAATGCTCGTCTCCTTTGCTCTTACAATTGCCTTCTGGGTATTTTCGATGGCGTTTATATATTTGGCCAACATTAAAATGACTTGCAATGCGATCTTGTTAAGCAACAGCTTAACTCTCCTCAAACAATTTCTCTGTTGTCTTCAGGCGGTATCATATCCTCGCTTGGCTTTAAATTAAATGATATGAAAGTTAATATACGATACCTTCTTCAATGACCTTCCCTTGTTCATCCAACATCCCTTCAATCTCAGCTCCACGCACATAATCAACTCCAAACTAAAATAAACGAATGCAACTGGAACTTCAAACTTCAAGTTAAGGAATTCCCCGGCACAAAGAATTCATGCCATCTTTAGGTCACTTTCAGATAGGGTGGTTTTCAAATGACAGTTGAAAGTAATTACGCGATTAATTTCTACGTTTAGTGATTGGTTTTAAAACTCGCGTCAGTTTGTCAACCAGTGAGAAGGAAACCAAATCCAATAGCGACTTGCGATTTTTCCCGCCCTTTGAGCAAGTCACAGGAAATTGTTACGAATTTGGATTGGTTCATGGCGCTGTTTGCACCTGCTGTGATTGGTCGAAGTAATTACTATGGTATTTGTTTTTCGACAGTCAATTGAAAACCGCTCCAAATGCATGACCTGTCAAAAATAACCTTGATACAAGGAAACCAAGCTATAACGAATTTAAATCTCTGAGAAAGAGGAGGCCACCAGTAAATAAGGTATCTTCAAAGAAAGTAATGGTTAAAGTTTCATTCATTAAAAGGGTCTTGACAAGAATAACAATTAACACACAAACTTTTGTGGTTTGCGTATGTTGCTTTGCGTCGCTTGTGTTTATATAGTCAGTCTCATTATACATGTATGTATAGTAGTTCAATGTCGTATTGTTCACAAATAATTTCTCACTTATTTACCTGTTCTCTGAACGGCTTTGTACGATCATACTTGACAGGCGCAGTGTGGGTTGGACGCACAGTCACCAAAAACACCACATCGTGTTTCCTTAGGGCTTGAAGAAAACGAGCACAATTTTGTCAGCATCATTTTGGCATTTATATTCATTCCTACCAATGGTTCAGGTATATGCAAATACGTGGAACAAAGCTTCTTCAGAAAGTCGGTATAGAGAAAGACCATCAAATTAGCCATACTAAGAATACTAAACTGTACTTAAATAATATACCCTAGGCTAGTTTTGGCTAACTGCAAGGTGGGAGGTGTGGTCTCGAGTCGTTTGAGATGATGAAATAGTCACGAAGCGATTAAAATAACGCGAATTTATAATTTAAGAGGACGTTCTCGTTGCCGTCACCGTGACTATTTCAACCGTTTTAATATGACAAGGGTGTGGTAGTCCCTCAAAAGTGACACTCGTCAGAACGGCATTCAGTTTTGGGGAGAAAATAAAAATTTATCCTCAAGTGCTGGCGTTCTTCATAAAACCTCAAATTTCGTTATTTCACGTTGTTGTTTTGCTGATGACGGCAAAGAAATGGACAAAAGTGAAAAAAGCACGTGCAGAGCGTGCAAAGCTATTGTTTTTGGCCACTAAATATGCAAATTTGTGACGTTCTTGTTGCCGTCGCTGTTGTCGTTACTAAGCTCCCTATTATTTTTTGTGGCGTTGACGTTGCCGTAGCTGTCGCTGTTGGTTAAACTCCGACCTAAAGTCACCATAACGAGTTCCGTATTCTAGTTATCCGCAGGCAAAAAGTATACAAAAAAAAAAAAGAACATTAATACCGAATAGCAAAAAAGGTCATAAAAAAAACATATCAAAAGTCGGCCAGCAGTGAAAATTATAAAAGAGGGTTTACCTTCCCATTCGTCTTTGACAATATCCCTCATGTTCAAGTTAATGGTGACGTCGGCTCTTACTCGGGAGGGGCGCGTCTCGCCAATGTTTGGTTTTGATACCTAGAGGTATAAGCAGAAAAAAAATGACATGAATTAGACCGAACACCGAACAGAGCACTAACAGTGTGCTTCATATTCCCGCTATAAAAGAAACAGGCAAATGATAATTGAAAAGACGGAAGTGCTATATTGAAAATAAATCACCAATAAGTGAAGGGAGAAGCCCTTGACCACGAGCGAAGGACGGTGCCTACTATTGTTATTGCGCATACGTTCTGCGCATCTCGAGATACTCAGATTTCCTATGGGTGGTGTTTATTAATACAGGGATATTTTTGCGCGGTTTAAAACTATGTAGAGAAAGCAGAACTTAGCAAGAGCTCTTGGAATCCAAAAAGAAAATTGGGGGTAACCACGCATTTTTCAGAGATAATTTAGCTTCAATTTGGAAAAGAACGCCATACATACTCTTGTAATTTAAAGCTTTTTACAAATATTGTCGATTGATTATCTTTGAAAAATGCGTGGTTACCCACAATTTTCTTTTTGGATTTCAATAACACTTGTTAAGATCTGCTTTTCCCGCATATTCAGTAAATCGCGAAAAAATACCGTTGAATCAGTAGGGAACGTCCTTAACTTCGTTAAATTTTTGCTTCGGCGTGTTCCAAGACGGAAATATTAGAGAGACTAATAGAGAAACTTTAGCATCCAACCTATCACAAGCTTTTGGAATTAAGTTGGTTACCCCTCGGGATTGCGAGTGGTAATTTGTGCACAAATTATTAATTCGAAGCAAATGGTCACTCGTTCTTACCTCAATAACGCTGAAGTTGAGTATTTTCTGCCAAAAACAATACATTTCAAAAGTTAAAATTGATTGAAAAAACAACAGCTGATTGAAATTAAATATACACTCGGGCACCAAACTGCCATATCTTAAAATTTCTGTGACACAACCGAAAAGAAAAAAAACAATACCACGGGCTCAAATTCTGTTGTGATGTCTACATACACCCCATACTTAGTCGAAAGAAAACCCATTTCATGGGAAACAGAAGAATATCGTGCTACTCACATGCGGCAATGTCCAAAATATTGATTGTTCATATTTCTTCTTACAGGTGAAATGGGTGGTCAATCTCGTCGCCAGGGTCTCTCTTCTCTGCCTTCTTTGTCGTTCTCCTCAATGACGAAGGAGGCAGAAAAGTCAGACCCTGGGAAGGAAGTTGGTGGGTGGTATGGGTCCGGAAAGCATTATTTGCAAGGTTACCGCCTGCAAGCATTTCTCTTGTATGTTATTGCAAAAGCACAAATCTCAAGATATCCCGACCTATCACTTCCGGTGAGTATAATTTTACAGCGGCTTCGACTATACCATAAAGAAGCATCAATTTCGTCAGACAGATGCCTAATAATAAGAAAATCAGATCTTTTAAACCCTTACCGTGCCCATCCTTGCCCATCCAGAAAACTCTGTCTGTCCTACTTCATTTTGCCTAAAAAGACCAAACAAATCAGCATTTTCATATCGCTGAATATGAAATACCTCTTAAAATGATAACTAATGCACCCAAAAATAGGCTCTTTGGCAGTCTCTCTTTTGAGCGTGCATACAAGCATTGGCTAACTAAAATGACCCCATCTGGTTTCAAAATCACCTACCATGGTCTCATTCTGGCTATGACATCCTCCATGTCTTGACGAATCTCGTCTGTTGACCAAATACGAACAAAATTGAGACATTAAAAGTGTTCGGTGCAAGTTGAGAAGTTTTAAATCAACAGACCGTAGATCCGACACTATAGTTACTGCTAGGGCTAATCACAAGAGACACAAAGACCCAAGTCAGCCAATCAGATAGAAATTCAAAGACGTACAGCCGGCGCTAAGCGCAGGAAAGCGTTTGCAAGCGCTTGCTTCTGAATGTCTAAAAATGCACCGCGAGTCCATTAAGCCCAACACTCTAAAGTCAATCGCACAATTACATACTTTTAAAACTTTATTAAAAGGCTCTCCAAACAAAAGGTATTTTTCTTACATGTGGACTCCAGTCTGAAGAGGTTTAAGTTTCTCAAAAGATAATCATGAAGCGTCAAGAACTGCAAATTCAGCTTTGGTAGAGCAAGTGTGTCTATTGAGAGGAAAACAAGACCATCAAAAGTCAACGTAAAGAATCCAGTTACCTGAAGTAATTAACTGTAAGTCTGACACCAGTTCAGGAGCACTTTAACATTTTTCTGATGCCAGAACGAGTCTAGAAATGTACCTGCCGTAATTAGCTGTACGCATAATTCTGACATCCAACACAAAAGTGTTAAAGAATAGGTAAAGGTTAGTATTATTTTGAGCTTAGGGAAAATGCAGCCGTTGAAACGTACTTGAGGAGCAGTATTTGGGAGACAAGAATGATGTTAAAGTTGGGCAGAAGAGCAAGAAGACACTTCATCACACTTATTAAAATCTGTGTGCATCTAATTAGTGGTATGCAATCATGACAAAATCACTTCGTTTCATTAACCAGGCAAAAAAAATATCTAAAGGTACCTTCTGAAGAATAATATTCCGTAGGAACAACGTTTTCATCCCACAAAATCTGCAAAAAGAAACACATTCGACTTACACATGAGCGAGTCAAGTAAACGGAAACGACACTGTGCAAGATTTGAGGTGTCAAAAAAGAGGTGTCATAATAAACAACTATTGAATAAGGCTGAGTATGGTACCAAGAAGAATAATTATGCAGGTTGATATCTGAATAATTAATACTTCAAATCAGTGCAACTATTGGTGTTCAAAGGTATAATGACCTGCGGAAAATTACCTGGCAACTGGCAAAAGGACAACTGAAAAATGAGTCAGGTTCAAATCCTGCATAGGACTGTCCTTTCGCTTGTTGCCAAGCAACCAATTTATCATCATTTCTCGAGTGCATTAATTACACCTTCAAACTCCTCCAAAACACCAATGGAAGAATCTTTGTTTATATTTTCTCCTCATTAGCATAAGCCCATCATAATTTATCAGACAAAAAAACAATACTGACTAATGAGCTACCTCTGAGACTTTGAGTGCAATTTACCACATAATATCTGAGTAATGACACTTTGAAAATTCGAAATTTATACAAAGAGTGTATCACTCATTAGCGCTTTCGCCACCCAAGAATTTATCAGGTTTTGATGGCTAATAAATAGCTTGTTATCAAAGGCAAAAGGCTTAAAAAGGAAATTTGTGAATAGTAGTATGATATCTTTTGTCAGTAAATTCGTATATTAATGAGACAAAATTTAACACGCATGACTTTGTTGACCAGTGTTATGGAGGTCGTCGGTTTTTTTATTTTTTCGTTTTTAATGCTCTGCTTAATGTTGGTGGTCAGTTACAGTAGGTATTTCAGTCCATACTTGTTCTGTAGGATAAAGAGGCATTTCATTGATGGCATCAATTTGTGATAAGCGACGCTCATGCCGTGAAACCTGCAAAGAATGACAAAAGCAAAAATAATTGTTCTGGTACAAGAGTTTTTCCTTGATGCGCTATTTCGCAGTCAGGATGAAACCAAAGTTTTGAAACTATTTTATGATTTGTAACTATTCATAACCATTCAAGACTGTACTTTGACATGAAACCATTTTATTGACATAAAGGAATGAAGAAAGAAGGAAGCACTCCACTGAAAAGACGTCAACTATATGTGAAGGAAGAACAAGGAAGCCGGAAATATCTTACCAACATCTCTAGAAGAAATTCTCTGTTACTTTCCACATCAGCATCATCTAGGGACGGCAACAACTTTAAATATGCTGCAACCTCGTGAAGAGTTTTATTGCTATAAATGAAATAAAGATGTGTTAAAGAATGAAGCTTCTTTTACAGTTACTTGCTTTTGTTTTTAGTTTTCACTTCTGTCTAGTACTGCCATTACTCAGTTTTTCAATTTACCTAACCTGAAATTATCAACATCTTTCGCCTTTTTAAAATAAAACGTGACGAAAGGACCCAAACGATTAAATGCAAGAGAAACCTAACTCTCACTGTGTTGGATTTCTTGGCTTCTTCAGTTTCTAAATGCATAAGGAGCAAGGATGGCACAGTCGGTTAGTGCGCGGCCTTGGTGCAAGAGGTCCTGAGTTTGATTCCCAGATCTCGCATCCTTGTTTCGACTTCTTTCCTTTCCTTGTAGCTAAGTAGCTTTAAATACCCGTAAAACGGAGCACTGATGAAGAGGGGGGGAGTAAAATGAGCGCACTGTCAACCTCAGGTTTGTCAGTTTAATTACTGTTACGAGTTATCGACATTAAATATGGTTGCTTCACTTTACTTTTACATAATTATGTATACTTACGACAGAGATCCAAAATGATGTAGCAGAGCTTCCCTCGTGTCTATGCTGGCAATGTTGCTCATAGCAAAGTCATGAAGTTCAGGAAAATACTTGAAAACTGCTCGCTAACAACAGAACGAGAGATGAAATTTGATCATGAACATGGCAGACATTGAACACCCACAGGGTTCCAGAGGACAGAAAAAAATATCATGTTTCTTTGTGCCAGAAAAGGCAACTTATCTTCAGGATTGCAAGCAACGAGATGGTCGATCAGTTTTGATAAATATCACAGATAAGCTTGTTAGGTCATCAGTCATGTACATGTATATATTTACAATAATAGAGTTAAAGGGGCTATGTCATGCAAAATGATGAATGAGTAGAATGAAACATTGCAATAACCACTTAAAACTGTTGAGCAACATAAAAGAAGTGCAGCAAAAGGAAAGAGAAGAATGGATGGACACAAATGGACAAGATTGAAACCGATTGCATTTGAGTAATCTTGAAAATAGTCGACCCGACGTTTTTCAATGTTATGTATGGCAAATCGCCTGGATAAAGGTCATTTTTGCTCAGAACAATCTTGTTTGTGATGTAACGATATTTATCAGTAAAGGAATTCCACATTACCATTCTCGCATTTTAAACTTGTGAACTAAAGATCTCCCCTAAACACCCTAAAATAATGTGACATAGTTCCTGTTTTTATTGTGAAATCATTCTTGGGTCTTGCAAGACTCTTACAATGGCAGTGGTTTCAATAACAATGTTATTCTTTTATACTCCACTAGATGATAACAACTAATCTTTATCGTAGGCTTCATGTCATTGACAGAGAAACAGAGTGACAAGTAAATGAATGTGTTTTATCTTTGCACATTCTGTAAGTATTTGTGATGGAGAGAGAGAGAAACTATGAAAGTTAGAATGTGCTGATATGAAACGACTTTCTAGTCCCCTAACAGCTAAGATTAAAATGGTGCTAAGAGAGCCACAAGCCAGCTACGTATCGCATTTCACCAGTGGCTTGCAGCAAATTTGCCAAAGGTAACTTGATACAAGCTTAAAACGCTCTAGCCTGCAACTCAGGGGGTCACTGGAAAGTTGCCACACTTACTTGCAGAGAGGCCATTTTGCTGTAATGTATGTCAACCATCTCATGGTCTGTGAGAGCCATGCCTAAAAACCATAAATAAGTTAAGAGAACTTACCAGGTACAGAGCATTTTTTGTCCTTTTGTATGCATGGTTTATAGTAACTGTATTGACTCAACAAAGTACATGTACAATTTGGAATAAAATTGTATTGCTCTTGTTCACTCAGAAACAAGTAATCTTGTTGAGAGTACTGCAATAATTTAATTTTGTTTCCAGTAATATCACCTCTACATGAACATGTATCATCTATAGATGTTACCTCACCTGTGACATCATTGATTTCAAAACCAGTGTAGAATTTCAACATATCTAGTAACTGTTAAAACAACACAGAGAAAATAGAATAATATCAAAATGATTGGTTATTAGGAATTAAAATGAGTGATATCAAAGAATGACATGTCGACAGCTCTATGCCATCATTGCCAAATTCACATACATAATTATAAGCAGATTTTGGAAAACTCATTATACAGCATGTGAGAGCATCGCTTATGAATATTAAATATCCCATTAAGATTTTACTCGCCAATGGTGGAGCAGTTCAGGAGCCAATTGCTGCTTTTTGCAAGGTTTAGTTCTTGGAATAAAAAAATGCTCAATGATAACTGGGCTTGCTTGTTTGAAAGGCAATTAACCTAAGGTGGCTCAAACCAGTTTCAAGTCATAAAAGAAACATTCTTATTAGAAGGAATGACACTACAATACTGTATCACTTAACCGCAAGGTTTTGGTACCATATCAAGCACCAATTATTGCTGAAAAGGATTCATGTACATAATGCCATCAAGATGCCATCAAAAACTGTCTACTAACATGTTCATGAAAGCAATGTTGACCAATTTTCCTCCAAGCATAAGACTGAACTACAGTATTTTCCATCACTGACCTGCTTAAATAGCCTTCCTTCTGTCTCCCTCTTCGCCAAATCTGACAGAAGACACTTCACCTGTAAGTGCAACAAGAAAAAAATCACTTGAGAATTGGCATCCTTTTTGGTATACGTTTTTTTTTTTTAACACAAAAGTGCACTCTACTTGCTTTGGATGATTATTAGTAGAATTTGTAACACACAGTGGATCTGAACTTAAATTAACCCAGTGAGTCTTGGGATTGAGACAAACAATAGGCCATTTCCGAGTTCATGTCTGCCTCCTCTTTAAAGCAAGTCTAAGTGCGAAGTCTTTCTTATGAAAATTAGTTTTCATTCATATGGAAAGTAGAACTAATTAACATCACAAAAACTTCGCACTTAAACTCACTTTGAAGAGGAGGCAGACATGAACTTGGAAATGGCCTATTCTTCTCTTCTCGTCAACTGGGCGTAACAAAGTTCTCTAATGCCTTCTCAACCTGGGTTGCCATGAGAAGTGAACTTACAAGCTGTGCTTCAGGGCAAAAAATACATTTTTTTTAACAAAGGTTTACTCTGTCTAATGCCAGACGATTTTAATCGTCAACTGAGAACAACCTGTGTTGCCATGAGAAGTGAATGGGTTATGTATCTTACAAACTGTGCTTCAGAGGCAAAAAAATACTTTTTTTTTAATTGAAAGGTTATACACATACAATGTATACAGTACACACAACTAGCAGGAGTGAGTTTTTTTCGGATTTTGGTTCCTTTGGAAATCCTCTCCCAATGCAAAGGATAACTCAATATGAAAATTGTTGCAACATTATTAGGTATCTCACACAATATCTATCAAAACACTATTTAATAATAATTTACTCACCACTACATGATGGTCGTCGACTAATGTATTAAAGAACCTCCTTGTTGGTAACAAGGCCTAAAGGACCAAAACAGACAAATATTACTCTGATCTCATGAATAACGGCTGCATGGCTTGTACAAAATCACACAAGGTACATGTAAGTGATTTTTAAGTGTCCCTAACTTTTGTTTTTCCTTTGCAGATCCAAGTGCATGTAAATTGCTTTACCCATGGTGGAAATATTTTGTCCTTTCCAACGAGAAATTTGCACCAGTAATCATTGGGTCAGAACTGAGTCTGTAAGGGGAAATTGACTGAAGGAGATTATATTCCAAACTATTGCAGAAAGCTTCTCATGGTATTTTATTCTCTTTTAATTCTGATCATCATGCACTTTATCTCCCTTATTTTATCATAATGCATGCACACTACCTTTGAATTTCTGGGCTTAACTTGTACTGGTGTTTTAATATTGTATTTTGGTCATTAATTAACTTGGTGTTATTTTCTTTTTCCTTAGACTAGTAATTTTTCCTTTTACTGTTACAGTATTACAATCATTATTGTGTTGGTCTTGTCCTGCCATGATTACATGTAGCTTCATAGCTGTTTGCAGGACAAGATATGAATATTGTAATTAGTGTTTCACCTAAAATAAATGTTGTTGTTGTTTTTGTTAAATGTTGATTCTAAACTGCAAAGCAGCTTAAGCTGTACGTGCCTCTCATCCAGCTCAGCTGTGGGACAGCAAACCACTGCTAATGTCATTGTGTAAATGAAAGATGCATGGCTTGTTAGAGGTTAAAAGAAATCGTGATTGTGACAACTGCCCAAGAAGATAAAACATAAAATAATTGTGTCTCTCTTTGGAGATAAAATTTGAATTTTGCCAAAAAAAAAAAAATGCGCGGAGTAATTAATATTTTACCTCCAAGTCAACAAGCAGTTCCAAGAATCTCTCACAGTAATGCACTCTGTCCTTGTCTACAGACCCTACAAGTAATAATGGTACAGACTGAAAAAGTCATTAATTAATTTAACAGATGTACATGTAGATATTGATGATTACTTATTCCTACTTCAGAATGTATTTCTTGCGCACATATTTACTCAAAATGAGTCTCTTTACCGTAAATGATTGAGAATGCCATTTAAACAATAGAGGACGTTTCCGTGTTTCCATAGCCTCATCTAAACACTCGAGGGAGTTGGGGCAATTCTCCCAACTCTCCCTCATGTTTAGACGAGGCTATGGAAACACTGAAAAAATCCTCTATTGCTTTTATAAAATATTTCTCAAAGATAATTCAACAAATGAAGGAAAATGCTGGGTTTTTTACTTCTTGATTGAAACAGATTTTCTTGACACACACTCATACAGTGTATTTTCTACATGTACCAACCAAAACATGTTTCCATACTCCCATCTAAACACAGCGGTTGACCTATGAGAGTGCCCATACATGTACTATCCTAATTATTTTATAAAAAATGATAAGCTTACCAGTTTGCGAAATAGAATCTAAAACTAAAAGAAACTTTTCAACAAGTCTGGACAGGTATTTCCTTTCTTTCTCTTGTCTATAAAAACAATGCAGATGTGTGATGTGTGAGAAAGAACAACAATTTATAAATACATTGTTGCACAAACAATGTTTCCCAAGATTGTTTCTTGTGGAACAAAAAGAAGAACATGTTTCCAAGGATACAAAAATTAATGTCCTCTGAGACGTTTATGAGTGCTTTTGCTTTTTTGGTTCAAGCCAGTTTTGCTTCTGCAACCATTATTGTATTAATTTGCAAGAAAACCTTTCAGGAAAAAAAGGTTTTTCCAAGAGTGTTCATTGTTTGCAAGGGAATTGGTGTGACCCAGTTAATGCACTCACAATGTCATATTGTACATGGCTGTACAATCTCTTAAGGGCTTCTCTCTGACTTAATTAATACTCACATTGCTTTAACTTGATCTTCTGCCTTTGCTTCCTTTCTTTTGATATGATTCCAATATTTTCTATATTTTGGCACATTCTTCAGCTCCTGTTCTAAACGTTCCTTCAAAAGACAAAATAATGATTGCAAGTACGATAACATTATTTTCATCTTAGCAATGTGCCACTCCTTACATTGAAAGAGATACACGTGTAGCCAAATCCAGTGAAAAGATTAATTGATAAAGGAAAGAAGAAAATATGACTGAAGCTGATTGAACAATACAAATGTAATTACTGTAAGTCTAAAACCATAAGAACCTTTGCAATAATAAAGTAGGAAGCAAAAAATTATAGCATTACATGTATGTATGTATTTAATTTGCAGAATGGTAATTTTAAAAATTAAGAGACTTTGCAAAATGGGAAAAAAAACCTACTGGAAGAAGACAAATCCACATTGGTAATGACACAAGGTGTTGCAGTTGCTCCCTTATGAGATCCATTTCCTAAAAGAAAAATGGTTCCAGTTCCAAAATTCCATTCAATTTAAATTTCTGTAACAAGTACATTGTAAAGCTGTATGTAATGTCAATCCACTTGAGCAAAAACATTTTAAATTGTGAAAAGGACACTAGTGGAAAGTGGAGTGGATCAATTCACTTTCTTTGACATTAGCAGTTCTGTCAGCCTCCAAGGATGCTGTCAAGGTCATACATGAACAGTATAGTGGCCGCCAAAGGCGCCATAGTATACTTTTGGTTCAACCTTGCTGAGCTGCGCCATTGCATACTTGCGATGGTGATTGGCGTAACACTTATCCTTATTCTTACATGTACTATAATAATAATAATTATTGATCCAACAACAGTCCACATACCAGACTATTAAAACAATGAATTAAAAACACCAGGATGATGGACTGTTCTCTGATTGAGATGGTCTGAAAAAAAAAAAAAAGACATTATTGTTCTATTCTCAGTACTCAAAATGATGGTGATAATAATGAAAACAGTCATCAATCATAAAATTCGTGTACCTCTTCATCTGACAAACTTAATTCCATAATGCGCTGAAAAAAACCATGGAAATGTTGCGGGTTTTGCTTGAATGTCTAAACAAAGAAGAAAATAATAGTGCACAAGGTTTCAACTTAAGTCACACCTGTAGCAGCTTGGGTAAAGGGGTCACATCCTGCAACAGTCTGCTAACTGTTGCATCCACATAATGACTGAACATAGGAAAAAAACAAAATTGACTGAAATACATGTACGATCTTCGCTTATATGTAAGATTACGTAAGGTTCAAAGACAATAAATATTTTTAAAAAATGATGGCTACCTCCCAAGGAGGAACTCCTTCTCTAAATTTCTCATTCACCATCACTATAATGGACATTAAATGATCCGCGGTGGCCTGTAAGAATAGAATGAAAATGATAACTTAATTAATGCATGATGAAAATTCAATAGGTCATTTTACAAATGTGTGCTCAGTGACCTGGCCTATGAATGACTGTGAGGCTGCCGGTGACTTTGTATTGATACAGAACTCACTGCTTTTATCATATAACTTGTGTCACTGTAATTCTAATAAGTCTACATTAACATTAGAAAGGCACAACGGTTTGTATCAAAGCAGTGTCACCGGCAGCCTCGCTTCCATTCTTAGGCCAGGTAACTTAGCTACAACTGTAAAATGGTATATTAATCCCAAAATAATAACTCTTTTTGAGAACCATTTCCCTAGGATTTTTTCCACCAAATTTTAGCTTAGAAGGGCAATATCTATTGGCCTTTCTTAAATCACTGTTTTGTAAAAAAAAACACTCTTTGGGAATAAATAAACTACTTATCAAGTTTCAGTTCATACTTTGCATATATGTGTTGTTTTTTTATGGTTGAGATTGGGACAGGTCAATTGCTTGTATTTTCAACTTGACACAAGAAAATTCTTGAGCTTAATAAAATGTGTTCATTTATGCACAAATAAGTTATTATTATTAGGTCTAACCATTATAGATATCGAAACTTGATTTGACAATTTTCAATTTCCATTAGCAAGGATTACAGTAATGTACTGAATGTACATTGTAAAAAAGACAGTTTGAACAAAACAAACACACCTTGCTGGGTTCAAAGTTAATCCACAAATAATTCTCAAGGTACTGACTGTAAAGAGACAGATAATTAAGAAAGCAATAATTAAGTAGAAAATACAATAATATTACATGAGAGTCAAATTCAACAGAAACACGACATTTAGGTCACATACATATGAACCCCTTTAGGCCCTGATGAAGTGATAATGATTTAGTAATCTAATAATTTATCACTAATAAATAAATTAGTAGTTAATTAGTGGCCATTTTGTAATTTTAAAAAACTGCAAGCTACTTTTAAAATTAATCTAATACCATACACCACTCACTATCAAGCATACAGATTGCAATATTACAAATAGACCAGACACATACCCTGTTCTCGATGTATCTATAATAATAGAAAGATTTAATAATAATAATTATAATAATAATAATAATAATAATAATAAGCTGATTTACATGTATAAATCACCCGTATCCCATTACACCAACGGAGCTATTTACATGGCAAAGTATGGTTATAATATAGATGTATACCTGTAAATATGTATAGATATATATACACTGTACATGAGTATTATTAAGAATTTAATCGACCACTTACAACAATAATTACTGTACATCTACTCAAAAACTACGGTACATCCTCTTTAACAATTGCTCCCCTAAATTAGCTAGTTCTGGACTTATAACTCTGTCTAAGGCCAGGTGATTTCAATTGGCAATGGGGAATCCACTAAGGACCAAACGTGTAAAGCGAAATATTAAAACTTATTAGGAGAAATACAACTTTGAAACACACCTGAACTCTAGGAGCATGATACGCTTTACAGCAAACCTGATAACAAGGAAAAAAATTAAATCAAAATGGTGTTGTGAGTTATGGCTCCTTAAATAGTGCCAACAAATAATAAGTTTATTGATTTGGGGATGAAGAGAATAACAAAAACCATTCAACCAGTGTTTCAAGCTACATTTGCATGTACAGCCCTGGACAACTTGTTGGCACATTTTTAACTTCCTTGTCCAAACCTAAACAAAACTTTGCTTGTATCGTCATCATTAGTTATTTATTTATTTATTTATTTCGTATTAGTTTGAATATTTGTACTCCACCTTCCTCCCCAAACAATCTTGATGCATGACTGCCACTGGGTTTCCAAACAACATTGTGTTGCATGAAGGAAGGGAACGAGGTATTGCTGTAATTACATGTACATGTATGCACAACAATTATTGTAGTGTAGTTAACCAAACCATACTTGCATCCTTTCAGCTCCTTTCTGTAAATATCATCAATAATCTGTACAGAAAAGAAAACATTACTGTCAAAGCACAATGTCAGAGACAAGGACACAATGCAGATTAAGGATAAAATCACACCGTGGAATACTAATGCTGACATTAGCCCAAGGTCGGCATTAGCAAAGGGTATGCATCGTTTTAACAGCATACATTTTATTCCTTAGTCTGATCATTAGCCCTGGTCTGCAGT
>JALIRR010002350.1:0-17500 GCA_023091755.1 Montipora sp. Colony 1 RG-2022
GGGACATTACAACAAAGGCAAGTCAAGGTTGACTGGTTCAGATCTCTTTGTTTTAATGTCCCAGTGGGAGAATAATAATGAGCTTGCCCTCCAGCATGGCGGATTTTGTACCCACTCTTGGTCAAATGTTTGATACACAACTGTGCAATACGACACCTAAGCCAAATATGGCAGAATCATGCCAATGCAATAGGGCATTTTCAACCAACCCCTAGAGACACTAATAACAATAGAGAAATGTACGACTTCTGGTGGACGAGCAAAAGAAGCTAATGAGAGATCTTTTGTTTTCGTCCAGCAATACGGTGGCAATGACGTCACGAGAAAACCTCCTATTGCGTAAATGAAATCGATTTCTATACAGAAATTGAGGAATTGAAAAGCCACCTAAAGACAAAAAATTGTTATTTAGAAGTTGATTTTACAACAAGGCCATCCAAACATTTCTTGAATGAAAAAACAGAGAAGCAACTCTGCCTTTCAGGACACAACCATCAATCTACATGTACTTTCTTTGTTAAATGTTACTGGGACACTAATCTTGTATTCTTCGATTTCTGGAAATGTGGATACTCAAAAGAATCAGGGCCTCAAGCACTTAATAGTTTTGTGGTTCAGCAGTTGTTGTATATGCGGGCATTTTGTCCTTGAGTTTTGAAAAAGTTCTCAGAAAATCGAACATGTAAACCTCACAACATCACAGAAGCAGGAGTCAATCTTTGAAAATAACTTGCGAACGATGCAAAAATGTGCAAGGTTTAATTGGTCCGTGATTTATGATTTCTCACATGACAAACAAAACAAAACTCATAAACCAAACAATACGAAGTTTGCAAAAGCATTTAAATCAGCCAGGTTTGTATAAAGAATAAAAAACAATCATTATCAACCAGCATTTTCACACAACACGAGTGACGATGCTTGCATGCAAACATGAGGTATATTGTGCCAGGTTACTTAGTCGTTGAACGATCAAGTTTATTTGAAGAAACAGAAATGCATTTTAGAGCTTTCCGCCTTTGGAAATTGGAAGCTTCCAGTGTCTATTTCATATTTGTGCATGTGAGTATCTTCAACATTTAGAGTTGGTCAAATCCTTTTATTGTTATAATTAGTATCCAACTGTGTTAGTTACTCTGCATAAAACGCAACAAACGAGTACAAATATTCCACGATATTTGTACAGTAGAAAAACGGTTAAATAAGTTGAGGTGCTGACGTTTGTCCCGCGTTTGTCACGTGCTAAGCAGTTGTTTACAGTTGCAGCTTATTCGAAGATTTAGTGTGTAATTTCATGTGATATTTTTAATCGTCTTTCGTATTTTGGTGAGGCCGTAGGCCGAGTCAAAATACGGCAATGCTACCTGTAAAAATATCCCACGATGCTACACACTAAATCGTCCAATAAGATATATTTATTATAATCATCAGTATTATTATTGCACAGCTGATGGGGAAAAACCGGGTATATTGGAGAAAATGGTTCTGTTTTCGTTGGTGACTCAGTGGTTTCAATAAGCACCAACACCTGACAAAAAGCATCGGCTACTTCACTCCCCCTTCACTCCCAGAATTCGGCAACTTTATTCCCTAAATTGAAGTAATTAAAGACAAATTATATTGAAACCCCTCGAACTGACTTGGAACTGGAGATGCTCAGAAAAAATCAAGTTGATTTAAGTAATTAAAGACAGATTCATTCAAGCCTAAGAATGCTTTCCATTTGACTGAACTGACTGGCCAGACCGGGCATTTGGAAGGACTAACTCTAAAACACTTTCAAATTAACACACTTCGAGGATGATATGTACTCCCTTAGAAGAATATGGGGCATTATCATGGAAGTGGTCCTTCAAACTGCTGCATCAGTTCCTTCTAAACGGATGGGTCTGGCCGGCCAGTTCTGGCAAAAGGAAAGATTAAAATTCATTTTGACCATGACAACAGTTGATTGCTCTACTCAAACCAGCGACCAACTTGAAATTCTATTGAAACCCTGGAACTGACTTGGAGATGCTCACAAAAACGCAAATAATTATCGATTGAAGTAATGAAAGAAAGATTCATTCAAACCTAAGATTAAAAATTAATAACAATGGCAACAATCAGTTAATCTACTGGAACTGACTTGGAGATACTCAGTAAATATCAAAGTGCTCCTTTTCAGCAATTTCCTCATACATTTACGGGGGTTGACATTGCACCATCCCCTTTAATATAATCGTGAAATGGTATATCATCTGAATATCAAGTCATCTTTTATGACCTCAGGTACTAAAAACGTGTGTCAAATGTATCTTATTTAATCTACGTACCATCATCATTATCTATTTTGATGCTACTGTCACATTTACCTTCATTTTTTTAATGAAGCCTTATTAAAGTCAAGTGCATACCTTTTATTTTGCGGTTTAACTTGACCTTCCCAGTGCTTGCTTCTGCTTTCAACGGCAACTGCTTGACTGCGGGTCCTTCCGGAAACAAAACAGGCAATAAAGGAAGTGGGTTACTTCTTGCCTTTGCTTTTAACATACTAGTTTGTGTCTTTTACCAGCTAAAATACAAAGTCTACACAGTTTTATTCATAAGCAGATCTTAAGACTCTTCTCAACCTACCTTGGATCTCTTTTAGTTTGTCCTGAGAGTGCACTTCATGTGTCTCCAACAACGCAGGTAATTTAAGTAACTTTCCCACGGAAAAATTCATAAGGAGAAAGCTGCATTTCCGCCGACGTTGTTGGAAACACGAGGACAGTTTTAGCGGCTATTTCTGATACGTTTGTAAGACCTACCATGTTAGTTATCTTAGCGTAGTTATCTGTGGGGTTAGCTTTCACGCTTAGCCCGCACACGTGACGGGTTACTGTAAAGGACCGCGGAAACATCGGTTTCCGTTGCTATCAGTTTATCAAACAATTCAATTAACTCGAATTTAGCTAGGCTGAAGTATCTCAGTACCGCAAGTATTTACCACAAGCTTTTCCGCCTTTGTTGCTGTTAGTTTTGGGATCACGTTTGTGTAACTTTTCGAGCTCTTTGAGCAGCCATAGTTGTATTTGGCACCGAAAGATAACTCTCGAAAGTACTTTACTCACAGTACTCAGGCGAACCTTGTAAGTTTTTGTTACATTCACTTATTTGACTAGTTCAGGTGCTACGCCCAGGCTGTCACCTTATTTTCATTTATTCTTCAAAGGAAATGTATTGATTAACCAATCACAGCTCAGCAAGAGCATATTTAAACGCCAGTTTTGAGCAGCTCGATGAGAGAGTTGACTGCCGACAACGGCAGAGTTCTGACGTTCCACACCAGGATAAAGAAGTAAACACTGAAGTTGTGCCTACGCAGTCTGTCTCGTAACAGCAATGATCATTTCGACCAACGTTACGTTCAACATGCTGAAGAAAGTTTTTGTCTTCTTTTGAAGTACGGTTTAGATGCTCGTTCTTTTATTAAACCTTCATCCTCGCCGTCAACGTTATCACTGCTTCATTCTCTTTCATTATTGTTATCATTATTATCCAACTGTATTAGTTACTCTGCATAAAACGCAACAAACGAGTACAAATATTCCACGATATTTGTACAGTAGAAAAACGGTTAAATAAGTTGAGGTGCTGACGTTTGTCCCGCGTTTGTCACGTGCTAAGCAGTTGTTTACAGTTGCAGCTTATTCGAAGATTTAGTGTGTAATTTCATGTGATATTTTTAATCGTCTTTCGTATTTTGGTGAGCCCGTAGGGCAAGTCAAAATACGGCAATGCGACCTGTAAAAATATCCCACGATGCTACACACTAAATCGTCCAATAAGATATATTTATTATAATCATCAGTATTATTATTGCACAGCTGATGGGGAAAAACCGGGTATAATGGAGAAAATGCTTCTTTTTTCGTTCGTGACTCAGTGGTTTCAATATTCACCAACACCTGACAAAAAGCGTCGGCTACTTCACTCCCAGAATTCGGCAACTTTATTCCCTAAATTGAAGTAATTAAAGACAAATTATATTGAAACCCCTCGAACTGACTTGGAACTGGAGAAGTAATTAAAGACAGACTCATTCTAACCTAAGATTATAATTCATTTCGTCAATGACAACAGTTGGTTACTCTATTCAAACCAGTGGCCAACTTGAAATTCTATTGAAACCCCTGGAACTGACTTGGAACTGACTTGGACATACTCAGAAAAAATCAAAAGGCTCCTTTTCAGGAATTTCTTCATACAGTTACCGGGGTTGACATTGCACCATCCCCTTCAATATAATTGTGAAATGGTATATCATCTGAATATCAAGTCATCTTTTATGACCTCAGGTACTAAAAATGTGTGTCAAATCTATCTTATTTAATCTACGTACCATCATCATTATCTATTTTGATGCTACTGTCATATTTACTCTCATTTTTTGGTTGAAGCCTTATTAAAGTCTAGTGCATACCTTTTATTTTGTTAAACTTGAGCTTCCTAGTGCTTGCTTCTGCTTTCAACTGCTTGACTGATCCTTCGAAAAACAAAACAGGCAATAAAGGAAGTGGGTTACTTCTTGCCTTTGCTTTTAACATACAAATGTGTGTCTTTTACCAGCTAAAATACGAAGTATTCACAATTAGATTCACAAGCAGAGCTTAAGACTCTTCTCAACATACCCTGGATCTCTTTTAGTTTGTTCTGAGTGATCACGTCTCGTGTCTTCAGGGTCTCTTTATTATTTATGAAAAAAAAAAAAAGAAATGAGGAAAAACAAGATAGAAACGAGCAAAGTAAAGCCAGCAACTCACAGAAACTCAGTACGAATAATGGTCTCAATAGCTTAAAGGAACTTTTCACTCCAACAAAAAAATTACATTAAACCACAACTTTTGTCTATACAATCAAATTGTCCTGAACATTAAAAAAAAAAGTGTATCGGAAATAAATTTATTACTGTGTTGCCAGTATGGCAAACCCAGTTGGAATCTCCGTTCATTTGGTCGTTTTTACTGGGTTGCCAGTATGGCAATCCCAGTCGGAAAGTGGGTGCATGGATTTGTTCGTTTAATTTTTTTTAGTTTTTTTTTCCTTGTCGGTAAAAGTCTTGCCTGTCACTCCCCTGGTAAGTGGTTTCTTTTTGCATAGAGCCTTCTGCGCGTATTTTCTTAGTATCGAGACGGTAGTGGAAATGCGCAGATTTCTCTGGTGGACACAGTAGAACGATTAACTTAACCGGCAATGGCGTCGAAAGTCATGTAATGCGAATGGCGTTTTAGTGGATCTTTGAACAAAATATACCCTTATGAAGCTCAATAATGGCAAGTCAATTGGATACTGAACAAGACAGGCGGTGGAATCTTCAAAGCGACGAGTAATGGACTTCGATAACAATCTGTCGCCCGTCGAGCCGTCTTTTACCAAGTGTGCTGTTATGTAGGGCATCGATAAGCTTATTTTCTTATCTTTAAAATGATGTATTTTTTTCCCCCTAACTTTAAATATTTTTTGAGAAAAAAAACATTTTTTGGCGATGGCTGATTTACCGCGGTTTTCTCGCGGTTGGGAAAGTAGGAAAAAGAGTTATAAAATAGGCCGGTAGCCAGGTTTTTAACCTCAGAAAAGGATCTGTGTCGTCGTACGAATGTGTGAGGACCTGTGAGCCAAAGGGCCTCTGCTGGTATGACTTCTGGGTGACCCCTTAATAACTTCTTACTAACCGAGCGCGAGGGCCGTACTGGGGAATACTGGTCCGAGGTCGTGGCAGTACGGACCTCGCTGTGCTCGGTCCGTACAAAAACGACCGAGAGCCAATATTCCCCAGTACGGCTCGAGCTAGCTCGGTTAGTAAGTAGTTTATTATATGGTTTTTTAATTACCTTTTGCTTTGTTTTTGCAAGCCCGTACGTACCACGGGCAACCCAGTGTACCCTCACGGAGGGTCTAGTTTCAGTATTGCCTCTGTTGTTAAAATTTCCCGGCCATCTTGAACAATGTAATATTAAATTTTTACGGTTGCCTTACTGTTATTCAGATACAAATTCCCTTTGTATCGGAACAATAAGGCAACCAGTACACGTAATAATCTTCAAAATAGTGGTGCTCACAAAAACTTTGAGTAAAATGAGCGAATCAAAAATACATTTTTTTCTGCCACAAACACTGTTCTGAAAAATTGTCACTTAAATTCTAATGCAACCATTACTCCCTCAGCTTGAATGTGTATCAGTAGGAGGTAGCCAAAGTTGTCAGTAACGTGGGCCTCTTCATAGCCAAAATTTTGGTTTTATCAACAGAGTTGATTATGTAAATTGGCCACCGTACAGAGATTCTAAAAGCTGACGTTTCGAGCGTTAGCCTTTCGTCAGAGCAAATCGAGGAATTATGGGTTGTGTGTAGTAGGAGCTACGCTATTGGTGGTAACATGGCAACGTGAAAAATAGGAATACATTGGTTAAATGAAAAGCGTTCGTTAATACTGTGGGGATTAAGGGCACCCACTGTATTAATGAACGCTTTTCATTTAACTAAAGGGGTGCTTACCATTTAGCCAAATAATCCGGATGGAATGATCGTTGCATAAAGGTAAGCGATTTTCCAAATTTAATGACCAACCGGATGAGAATGGCGCTTACCATTTACTACACAGCATTCCACCCCGCATATTTTACTCGATCTTGTGAAAAAAGGGCCTGGAAACGGAAGGATTCTCACAAATGGTAAGAGCATTTCGCGAATTCCCTTCCGAACGGAAAAAGAGGACTACCTCTGGAGGTTGTCCACAATTTCCGAAAAGATTTTCCGGAAAATTGCCTTTCCATTTGAGCTCAAACCGAAATTTCTGGATTTTTTGACTAAATGGTAAGCACCCAAGTATTCTTACTTTTCACGTTGCCATGTTACCACCAATAGCGTAGCTCCTACTAACACAACCCATAATTCCTGGATTCGCTCTGACGAAGGGCTAACGCTCCAAAAGTCAGCTTTTAGAATCTCTGTACGGTGGCCAATTTACATTGTCAACTCTGTTGATAAAACCAAATTTTTGTATACTACTTCCCCACCGACGAAGCACCACAGTTTCTTTAGAAACTACCCTCTTCACTTCATAGCCAATTGAATAGGGAGTCAGGGTTGGTCATTAACCGTGCCTCCCACCTCTGTGTATGCTTGTTAAAAAGGGACAAAACATTAAGATGTGCTATTTAAACAATAAGAATGGCATACATATATCAAGTGCTCATACATGTACATCAAAACTGTTATACATACATCAAGACTGTTATACATACACAAAAATTCGCCATATACATATCAAAGCTCACATTTACATGTTAAACGATGCTACACTTACATCAAGATTATCTGATATATTTACATCAAGATTCTTTAGCAATATGTACATCAAGTTTCCAGATAAATATACATCATGATTCGTGATACTTTTCATCGAGTTTTAAACACATCAAGATGCGTGATAACATACACAGTATGACTGCTAACGTCCGTGTCTTATAGATCTACATCATTCGTGATATTTGTGATATATACATCGAGATTCGTGCAATTTTTGCATGAGGACAAGAATACCGCTGGATTTTGAAGAGTGAGGAGTGGGCAGCCCTAAAGGATTCCGGATACCGGAATCCGGAAACCAGAATTATCCACAAATCGCAAGAACTACAACAATTTACCCACTCCTTGTACGCTCTGCTATAATTCCCACACTCAAGTATTTAACTCTAAGGAAATGTAAACTGTAAAAAGGATCTGACCTTGTTATTCTGGATATAAAGACTTGAACATGGTGATGGCATCATCAAGCTAAGGCAGTCCACATTACAATATAAAGGGAACTTAAAACTTCTTTAATTCATTTTCCTTGCTTTTTCACCTGCCTTGGTACAAAATGCCTTCTTTAAAGGAACAAGGCGCCAGGAAGGATGTGTTGCGTAAGTGATTGAGCGACTGAAGCTGTCGATTATAGGTTGAGAAAACATACAGTGAATATGAAAAATTTACATTGTTTATTGAAGATAAGTTCCTTCGAGACGTCCCACGCATTGAATAGGCCAGGAAACAAGTAAGTTTTGAAGATTCTGCTGAAAGGCAGATGAATATTGCGCTTCAAGATCGACAACTGATGATATGTTCGGCTTGAATTAAAAGGTTTTTCCACCCTGTTTTCGCAGTTTGAATATACTTCCGAATGATGTAATTTCATGACACCCAAAATTCCCAAAAAGTAGAACGAAACATTGCAATAACCACTTAAAACTGTTAAAAAACGTAAAAGAAATGCAGCGAAAAGGAAAGAGAAGCATGGATGGACACAAATCATCGGACAAGATTGAAACGGATTGCATTTGGGTAATCCTGAAAAAAATAAAAACAGCCCGACGTTTTTAAAACGAAATTGCAGCGTTGACACTGATTTAAAAAGTTTTTAAAATGTAAAACGTTTAGATCACTTCGGTGATCGATTGATCTGTGATCGATTGTGATCGGTGATCGATTGATCGATAGGACACCTCCCTGGTACAGAGAAAGATATCGTACGCGCCTCCGTAACACCGATCGCGAACAGTTGGCGTCCTCCTAAATGTCGTAACATCACGACAGCACAGGAGAAAGCTTTAAAAGCCTCGCTGAAGACCCCTCTGTCACAATCCTCCCAGCGGCCCAGGGCCTGTGTGTGGTAGTGATAAATACCAGTGATTATTCTGATAAGATCATGGAACATTTACAAGATGAGAACACCTATAAAAGAATAACGGATGGACGCAGAAACCCAACGGCTAGCACAGAGAAAGAGCTTAACAAACTACTCCAGGAGATCTGTACTTGTACAACTGAGCATGGTTCCGACGAGGAGCATCTTCACAACAAACAGTACTACCGTTTACGTTAGTACAGATTGCACTCCAGCGTCTTTCTACAGCTTTCCAAAAATCCACAAGCCTGATGTCCCGCTCAGACCCATAACTAGCTCTATTAGCTCTTAAACATATGAGCTTTTCAAACATCTCGTGGTCACTACCAACAAGTTTTCAGGTGCCCTATGGGCTCTCCCATGAGTGCCATTCTACCGAATTTAGTTATGGAAGAGAAGAGATGGCACTCCTAACCGCCCCTCACCCACCTAAATGGTGGTACCGGTACGTCGACGATGGCTACGCCTGCATTCATAAGCAATTCATAGAAGAGTTCCATGCCCACCTGAATTCGATTGACCTACACCTCCAATTAACCTACGAGGGCCTGTGAGCAAGAAGGCGCCACTAGACGGACCGATGGTTTGATCGTTGTTACTGTATACCGTAAGCCCACAAATACAAACAGATACCTAGATTTCGACTCGCATCATCATGTTCAACACAAACGCGCCGGTGCACGAACTTTGCTAGATCGAGCCACCTTTATTCCGTCCACAGACGATGAAGAGACCGCCGCAGTTCAGCGTGTAACCGCAACGCTTTAAGCCAATGGCTATCCGGCACGGTTCATTAACGGTTGTAAATCCCGTAAAGCACTCGAAAGACAAGGGGACCAGGCAGTCACGCGCAATTTGGTCGTACTTCCCAACGCTAAAGGCGCCTCTGAGAAAATTACAAGAGTGCTAAACCAACACAACATCGAAGTGGCGCACAAACCCGTCCGCATCGTCGGCTCCTTTTTTAGAAGCCCGAAAGATCAACAAAAGAAAGAGGACACAAGGGGCGCTGTTTACAAGATCGAATGCAACGATTGCGCTGCAGCGTACAACGGCCAGACGTCACGCGCCTAAAAAACCAGAACCAAATTAAAGAACATTCTAAAGCCGCCGCGTGTTTTGACCACAGCTTTGACTTTGACAACGTGTCAGTTCTTCACATCTGTCCCCAATGGAACCAGCGGTTGTTTTTGGAAGCGTGGTATTCTAATAAGGAAGAGAACTCAATCAACGAGCACGTTGAGTTTCCACGTGTGTATCTCAAAAATTTTTTGGCACACGCGTTATGCATATTTGTCACCTACTTGCCTATTTTACCATCGTTTAAAACTAAACAATGTTTGAATTTAACCATAAAGACTCGTAGCCATGTGTGAAAATTGATATATCGAACGTGGCCAAAAACATTTCAAAATGGCGACCTTTCGTGCCGGAAACCTCGCTAGAAAGAAGAATGGCAGTTTTCAGAGCACAGCAGTAAAGAGCAAAACAAGAAACATTTTAGACTCTCGCAAAACAAAAAGTCGAGTGATAGCTTTGATGATGCTAAAGAACATTTCAGTCCAACAGCGAAAGTGAAACCTTGCTATCGGGGAGACGTGTTGTCGAGGGGTCGAGCTTGGTTTGCTTTCTGTTTCCTCCTAAACGAGGTTGGTGACCTATCTTTTTTTTGGCATAATTATTGTCTTACTCATCCTCTTTGTGCTGTAAAAAAAATTTAAAAAATTTACGTCAGAAAAAAAAAGTTACAGGAAAAAAAGGATTCGTAGCCATCACTCATGGACACAAAATTGTCTCCTCGAGATCACGCACCCGAGGAATATTTGTAGTCAGTGCCTTTTCAAGACGTGTGCCTGTGCCATAGAACAAACATTAAATTATTCCTTTTGAGCAATACAATTCACCTGTTTTATTATTTTAAGAATTAAGTCAAAGCTGTGCTCCCTGTTCATTCAAAACGTAGCGTGAACCGATAGATAGATGAAGTCGCAATGATTAAATGAGTAACTTGAGCAAGTTATATCTCGCGAACGAGCTTGGTACCATAATGTAGGGAACAATCGAGAAAAGTTTAAATAAAATCTTACGACAAGTTCTATTACTAAGGAATCACCTTAATAGCATCTTTCAATCTGAAACAATGGGTGACTATGCCGATTCACACAAGTGGTCATACCTTGGATTTAATCATTACTAGAAATCAATGTAATCTTATGGAAGATGCTATGGTTCATGACCCTTTGATTTCTGATCATTACGCTATTTTTACGCATTTATTGCTGAATTCAATGACACTATCATGAATTCATCCTTGTTTGACTAATCACGGCTTGATTTGGATTCGTTAGTTGATTGATATTATCGGGTCTTGAAGTCTACCCATGATGTTTATGCTCCTGAAGGGACCCGTCAGGTAGTTCTTCGTCCTTGTGCGCCTTGGTATTCAACTGAAATTGATGTTCAAAAGAACATAAGGAGGAAGCTCGAACATAAATGGCCACGTACAAGATTACCTGAAGATAGAGAACGCTATATGTTTCAGAAAAGTGTTGTTAATGACATGATTGCCTCCGCGAAGCACACATTTTATTCATCAGTGATCCAGGAAAACTCAGGGAACTCTGGACTTCTTTTTAATACAATAGAGAAGCTTCTGCACTCCAATCCGGTCCAGCGTTATCCATCTGGGCCTAACAGCTGTTCTCTGTCCGAATCATTGGTGGAATATTTTAGTGGCAAAATTGTTAAAATTTGCAAAGATCTTGACAAAGTTGATGGAACTCTGAATGACGGTCAAGTTACTTCATGGAATGCTGAGTCTGACAGCTGTCTATCTAAACAGCTGCTAAGTGAATTTAAACTGGTCAACGAGGAGGTCGTATCTGGTTTTGTGCTCAAAGTCCTGTACACTTATCCAATTCCATCTTCAGCGTTCAAAAGGTGCCGTCATTATCTGCTTCCATTGATCACTCGTATAGTTAATTTGTCTCGTACAAGTGGCCAAGTACCTGATAGATGCAAGGTTGCCATGTTGAAAACATTGTTAAAAAAGAGTGGAGCCAAAGTTACGGAGAAAGCAGTCGCAGCACAAGTAATGGACCATCTTAATGATAATGAAGGCTTATTAGAAGAATTTTAGTCGGCATATAAATCTCATTACAGTACAGAGACTGCGCTTGTGAGAGTTCAAAATGATATTTTGATGGCTATTGACAATAACAGATCGGTTATTTTACTATTGCTTGATGTATCAGCTGCGTTTGATACTGTCGATCATTCGATTTTGTTATCAAGATTATAGAATCATTTTGGTATTAGGAACATTGCTCTTAATTGGTTTCATTCGTACCTTCACTCACGCCAACAGTTTAATGGAATTGAATCGTCGAAGAAGCATTTACTTTACGGGGTACCACAGGGTTCTGTGCTGGGACCCTTATTGTATTCCCTTTATACAAGTCCACTGGGTGACATAGCCAGGAAGTATAGCATACCGTTTCATCTCTATGCAGATGATACACAGTTATACTTGTCGTTTACATGCAATTGTCTTAATCACCTATCCAGCACAAAGATGGCAGTAGAATTATCTGTTGGTGACTGGATGCTGCGCAACAAACTTAAGTTAAATCAGGATAAGACTGAACTTTTGGTTATTAGTTCTAAATATCGTCCACGACCACCCCTCGACTATATACAAGTCGGCGAAGAAGTAATCAAGTCTTTATTTAACATAACAGAAGTTTACATTGCACAAGATACATATATATAAAAAAAAGAAAAGAAAACAAATACAACTAATGATCTGACATGCACGAGAACTGAGTGATTAATCAAAGAGGGCGAATAAAGTAAATTAAATCATGTAAATTTCTCAACCTTGTATTTAAAATTAATCTTATTAACAAATTCAGATAAAATAATCGAGCTCTCTTTTAGCTTGTTTGAATAAATGTAATACATCATGTATAAAAAAGTATAGTTAAACTTTCTCACAGCCTCATGCCCAGCAAGGCATTGCTTAAACAAGCCAAACACTATTTCCTTAGGTTCTGGATTGAAACTGGTATTGTTTGTGGCATTAAACCACCCCACCACTTGACGAGTAAAAGACGAGGTAAATTGGCAGTCAAGAAAAGTGTGGTCTATGGAATCTGATTCACCGCAATACAAGCAGTCACTTTCACTTTTAATTCCAAATCTTTTCAATTCCTTTTTGGTCACTACAATTCGGTGAAGAAGTTTAAATTTAAATTCTCTTAACTTAGTTTCCTTACATGTTTTATATGACATCTTAAAACATTCTCCCCATGAGGCACTGTCAATTGGAAGTATTTTACTCCAACGCTGTAAGCCAGCTGGAGTTGACTGGTGTAGTTTAAAATTCAAGAGCCGATAAAAATCTCGACATTTTAATTTCTCTAAATTTAACACTATGTTCTCATCTAGCATAAAAGATGGGGCCCCTTGGACAAAACCCTCCACGCTCGTGTTATCCATCTCTCCCACTTTTTTAGACATAAAGCTTGGTATTGCGCTTAAAACTTGATAATACTCCAGAAAATTTGATTTACAATTATACTTCGAAAGAAATTCTTGAAAGGTAAGGTAGCGGCCTGATTCATGAAACAGATTATTAACTGAAACAACACCTTTCGAAAACCACTCCTTAAGAAAAAAAGGTTTACCATCTATTAGAATATCCTGGTTGTTAAACAGGAGATTTTCTTTGCTATAATTATAATTATAAAGAGGTTTAAGTTCGGAGAAGAAAGAAAGAGCGTCCCTATAAAATTTTGGTAGGCCTACTAAGTATTTAGTATGGTAGTTACACCTTAACAGGAAGCGAAGACTACCACATTTTCGAAAGAAATGCTCAGGAACAGTTTTCCAATTGCTTTTAGTATTTTGTAACAGCCTTGGTATCCATGCTAACCTTAATGACTTGAACATTACATCAACATCTATCATTAGCAAGCTGCCTTTGTCATATTCTTGATACATAGCATCCCGTTTAATTTTATCTCTTTTATTTTTCCAAAGAAATTTAAAGAGTCTACTTGTTACATTAGCAGGAATAGCTGTAGGAACGTTAACTATAGATGCTGAATATATCAAAGGCGACTTTCTCCCAAAGTATCTGATTAATAGACTTCAGCTTTTACAGAACTCAGCAGCTCGCCTTGTTACCTTTACTAGAAGGCAGGAACATATCAAACCAATACTAAGGAGCTTAAATTGGCTGCCAGTTCATTATAGGATAGTTTTTAAAATGTTGTTGCTAACTTACAGGGCTCGGAATGGACCGGCCCCTGATTACATTAAAGACCTATTGAGGTACAATGACTCTCGTCGCATACTAAGATCTTCAAACAACAGGTTGCTTGATAAGCCTAGAGGGAATCTTAAAACGTATGGTGAAACGGCTTTTTCCGTGGCGGCACCAAAGCTCTGGTATAAACTACCACTCCAGATCAGGTTTCATCATCAGAGGCAGTTTTTAAGGGTTATCTTAAGACTTATCCTTTTAAGCGTGCATTTGATTTGTAGTTTTTACTTCGAGTTTTTTACTTTTTCTTTGTAACCTTATTGTATTATATTGCGCATTTAATTCTTAGGATTTTAATTTTTAGGGTTTTAGAATATTGTAAAGCGCCATGAACAATTAATGAAAGATGGCGCTATATAAATTTATATTTATTTAATGTACATGTATTTATTTATTTATTTTCTCTTTCCTGAATTTGTCATATTAATTCTCAGTTCACTGAATTTATTGCAAAGGACAATGAGCTGTTTATAGAGCCATCAATGTAAATTAACTAGTATTGTAACATTATGGCACTCTTTCTTCTTCTCGAGGAACAAATTAAAGCTACGGGTGCATAGAAAATACGAAGTATCAAAGGCTCGAATGCAGTTGAATTTAACAATGAATGCCCATTGAAAACGTAGTGTACCTTCAAGGTGATCAAGCTTGTCCTTGGTGCTATCATCATCTTTCTTCCACTCTTTCAGCAACTCACGATAGTGCTCTTCAACACCAGGATCCATGCAATCAGTCTTCAGTCGGTTAATTGCAGATCTATATCTTGCTGCAGATCCAATTGCTAACAATGCATTGCTGATCTCTTGCCATAATGCAACGAATTTTGGGCCGTCAATAGACGCCTGGGTAGCATGACCATAGACATTGTTTCTGTAATACTTGATTCTTGCTATGTTGGCTTCAGTGCTATTATCATAATCAGGGGGAAGCATGTCCCAGTTTCCAGTGCTAACAGGGGCACTCAAGCCACATATGTTCCTCAGCAGTACCATCAGAAGCGTAATGTCAAAGCTAGCTGATGAGACTGATGATGGGATAGTTGGGTACAGCTTTCCCCACTGGGTAACATTTAAAATCTTCCTTTTTCGCAGAGACTGCAACGTAGGATGAGCTGGTGATGTACTTGCCAAAATGCCATGCAGACGGCTAGGGGGATGTATCCTGTCAAAGGTGTCTCTAAGTGCCTGAGTTCCCACATCCACTAGAAGACGACACAACCGTGCATAGTTTGTCGTCTCTTCAGTGGATGAAAATGATAGTGCAGCACTCGCCATCTTTTAAACTGTTGATTTCATTAACTGAAAGAAAAATTGAGGATTTTTTTTTAAAGGAAAATATGCCGTCATGTTTTGGCTCCAGAGATTTTCAAAAAGCCTTATTGAGATTCACTTTTCCACTGGATTTCCACATTACGAGACTATTATAAAACTTTGGAGATATCTCGAACCAAGTGCATCCAATTCAACTTCATTGTGAGAGAACCACCTGAGTAAATGCTGATGATGATTTGGAAGAATATTGTGCATAGGGAAAACCGGAAATCGGGAATCAATCAACAATCAGAATGAACACTTCAATGGACCTTATTCACTTGTACATTTTGTTTTCCCAATACAGCTCATGTGATAATACTCAGAAGATTTGATCCTTTGCCTTGTTGATTAAAAAAAGTACATGCAAGCATGAATTATTATTATTAAATTCTCAACCTCGGATGATGCATTTCGCGTGCTCTGATTGGTTCACTCAATCTCGGTTATCAGCTCATATACGTTAGTTTGACCTTATATGGTAAATGATTGCGCTAAGCGTTGCTGAGCTAAAAATTTCTTCCCCGGAAAGCGAAATTTCTCTCTGAATAAAGCCAAAACAGAAAAATCAATCGATTCCGGATCAATTTCCGACATTTAGAAGTACGCGAAAAGGCAAGAAATGTTTTTGTGATGAGCCTACGTCTGTCTGACCACAAGGTATTAAACAACATATCCCATCTTCATCGAGTTTTTCGATTTCTCTCGGGTTTCCTCGCTTCTTTCGCTCGTAATTCTTACTTCCAAATTTTTGGAGTTTCACTACCATATCCACCACTAGCCACCGACACTGAGGTGAACAGTTGTTTTAGTATATACTAAAACAGTGAGATAATATAGCACAAAAAGATGATTCCTGCACAGATTACAAGATTATTCAGCGCGAATTGCTCAGAGGTGAATAGCAAAGGATATTCGGAGTTTGAGCAGCCAATCAGAGCGCACTTTGAACGCTATCCACTGTTTTAGTATATACTAATTAACAATTAGTATATACTAAAACAGTGAATAGCGTTGAACACGCGCGCTGATTGGCTACTCAAACTCCGGATATCCTTTGCTATTCACCTCTGAGCAATTCGCGCTGAATAATCTTGTAATCTGTGCAGGAATCATCTTTTTGTGCTATATTATCTCACTGTTTTAGTATATACTAAAACAACTATTCACCTCAGTGTCGGTGGCTAGTGGTGGATATTTACCTAGCCGCGAAGCCACCAATACAATACTCAACGTCACCTGCCAACACTACGCATCAATACTAGTTACTTTATATAGTCTCACATGATTAATCGTAACTAGATTAAGATCAAGCTTTTTCGGCATTTCCTGCGAACCGCGAACGTCAAGAAGTCACGTGACCAGTGCGTTGGCGTCAGGTTTGCAGTTTGAGGTTGACGTTTGTACGGTTAGACCACATTCTAGAGGTAAGTGATTCACCGCAAGGCTTTTTGCACCCTAAAACATCACAATCCCACGTTTGAGAGGAAATACTACTTTAAAAACTATTTCGCTCATTAACTATCGAATGCCTTTTCATAGAAACGTAATTTTGAAGACGATTTCTCACCTAAAACAGAAGTGAACTTGAACCTACTTGTTTGTCCCGGCTATAATCTTTAAGTACAGTGATTTTAAGTCGCTCAATCTTGCACAGAAATGTAAGCAAATTGGACCGATACAGTCATCACCTTGCACTCAGTGTCGGATTCCAAATGCAGTTTCATTTGATTTACATGTAAATATTAATACTTCTACAATCCAACTTTTTTTCTCCTTAAAATATGTTTTTCGTGTACCTATTACGAATAAATAAAACCATTAAAAATGGGGGGTCAGCGTGCTCGTTTCTTCGCAACACGGTGATAAATGGATGGCAAAGGGGCAATTATTTCGGCTTCAAAATGATCATTTTCTGCGACAGAACTGGGACGAGTTCCAAAACAACGCCTTCTTGATCGAGAAGAGTAATCATGATTGCACTTAAAAGCTCTTCAACTGCAAAAGCGGCCTTTGTTGCCTCTCTTCAGGTGGCCGGGCTGAAGCGCCGCCATCTCGGAATTCTCAATGTTATGCGCGGTATGAGCTGCGCCGTGCAAAACAAGGCTAACGTGAAGCCGCTAACCGCAAACCGCAGCTTGCCGTTTGTGGTAAGATCGCCAAACCTCGATC
>JALIRR010002350.1:22500-57061 GCA_023091755.1 Montipora sp. Colony 1 RG-2022
AATTATCCCACAACATGTCTTTAAAGTGAGGTTATGGGTCCAGATGGTAGAGCAAGTTCAGTGCAATCGCACAGTCATGGGTTTGTGTCCCATAAAGCCTCACCTGTTACGGCTTGCAAGTGACCAGCTCCCAGAGGGCCTTAATGGTAGTCATGGGTTGGAGTACGATTGTTATAATAAAGCTGGAGAACATACAGTGCAAAGGGCGGTTACTTGTTTTTGTAAAAGCGACTTTAGATATACGTCAAGTGTTACCTCAATGATTAGAACACTACGACCAATGACTAAAATATCCGCTTATCGTCAGTAAAAGTATTGGGAAAACTGCATCTCAAACTGACTTTTTAGCAATGAAAACAAACGCATTTACCTAATGCCGCAGGCAAGTTTTGAATTGAGCTCATTCAGCTTTTTTTTTGCTCTTTTTTAAATACATGTAAATACCTGACTGTCGCACGAAGGTCTGCTTGCTTGAGCAATTTATGAAATTATAACCGATAGGTCTTAACATTTTCCTCACCTTGTTTGGCGTGCACTCTCCGCTTTAACTTTGCCCTAAGTTCAATCCATGCCTACCGTAATCGAGAAGGTTGCACAGGATCTATTCCTGAGACGCAAAGGAATGTGTCATAAAGTTAAACTCATAGCAATGTTATTCGATTGACTGTTTAAAAGACTCACTCAAATGGAACAAGAACCCTGCGCCAGTAGGAGAACGCATCTCCACTGTTCATGGAGTTCAAACAGTAAACGATGCTTTGTGACTCTTACATGATATCATATGGATGGAATACGTGCCTTTTGAGTTAAAGCAGACTTGAAAGCCATCCTTTCCAAACGTTTAGTCGACTACTGAGTGATTAACGTTAATGAACAATTGTTAACTATTGGTCTGAAAAGTCACGAGATCTAAATTTCAGAAAAAACAGGAAGTTGTAATTTAACTTTGCCAGACATCACGCGTCATTAGATGGATAACATGCTTTTGTTAAAGAGCAGTCGAGCAGTTAAAAGCAACTAAAATCTGCTTAATGTTTTCTGACCATAAAGACAAATTTACGTAGATTAAAAAATGTAAATAGGCAATGAATAGTTGGTGAGTAGATCACTAAGGATGACAATCGAATGACAAGCTTCGTATCATTTGTAAATTACCGGGGAGAAAAATTAGTTTTGAAATACTAGGAAACATTCTGATGTTTCTTACTCCAAAGCAAAATTGTTAAAAAAAGATCTCCATTATGGTCTGAAGTTGTGCAGTTAGGCCTGTTTTAAACGTCGCATGTCGCATGAGCCGAATCCAATGCAAATGAGAGAAATCAATTGTTTTCGCTCATTTGCATTAGATTCGGCACATGTGAAATGCGACGTTTGAAACGGGCCTAAGTTAGGAAGAGGCTCAAATCAAATACCTTCTTTGTTTACGCTTTTAATAATTCTACAACAATTACTTTCTTACCTTTTCTACAACTCTCACACCCTCAAGATTATTGTATTGGGATAAGTTTTGCCAGAGACTTCGGTGCCCGAGGATACAAAGGCTTGATGAGGCGATAATCTTCTAAAAGCGACCAGTACACATTGTTCGTGCAATCGGGCCTGGTAGTAAGGCACGCGAATCTCACTTCAATAGATCTTATTTGCTTGAACATTTAGTTTTCCCAATTCAGATCATATGGCGATCCACAGGAGATTTGGTCCTTTGTTTTGTTCGTTAAAAAGAGTGCATGCAGTCATATTCATGCTTGCATGCACTCTTTTAATGAACAAGACAAAGGATCAACTCTCCTGAGTATTATAACCGATGATTTGTATTGGAAAATATCCAAGCTCGATACAAGCGAATAAGGTATATACCTCTTCACTGAATTAACTATGTGTTTCCTTTAATAAACAAAAGTACAAAATGTATTATTTCAATTTGAAGGCTTCTGTCCAAATTTTATACGCTTGCTCAGTTCCTTGCCAACAAAAAAGGAAACAATGAAACACCACGGACGTAAACCTCACTAGTATATTCTTTCGGGAAATATAAACGAAATCAGAGAAGAGGAAGGTATAACTAGAGGCAGTCGTAGATTAAAGGGGTGCGTTTGAGTTATTACGTCGTCTGCCTAATGCCCGCGGCCGCACACTAGAGCTATCAGCTTAGCAAAGTTTCACTCGTGACTGTTGGCGTAAGCAAGTTCCCGTAGTGTGCGGTGGCGTTTTGAGCGCTAAAGGTAACGGTAATAAGAGCAAAAAAACGTCCAACTTGTCGCGCAACATTGCTGCAAAACTTGTCGAAGAGCGATGTTGCGCGTTTTACACCCCGAGCAAAACTTGTCTCGCAACAAAAAATGTGTTGCAAGTTGCTGCAGCCTTTTGCAGAAAGTAGAACGGAACCTCTACTTTCTGCAACACGCCGCAGCAACTTGCAAGGCACTTTTTTTGTTGTTGCGAGACGTGTCAGTGTGCTTGGGATGTAAAACTGATGCGCAACATCGCTGTTCGACTAGTTTCGCAGCAATGTTGCCAGACAACTTGGACGTTTTTGTTGCTCGTATTAATGAATGAATGAAAGTGTCTTTATTGAAATAAATCGGTGCAGCAAACGTGCACAACTAACATATACAATATAAAAAGACTTACAACTTTGAGAAGTAAGTATAAATATCAAGGCTAAAAAGACATTTATTTATAAAGGCTCTCTTGAAACGTTGTCTTGACTCTGGGTAGAATATGTTCATGCTCACGTTCACGTAGAGCTCTATTGGGTTTATCTGGAAGAATTTCATGACGGATGTGATTTCCTTTTGAAGTTATTTTCCTGAATAGTTCACTGTCTCTTTTGTCAAGGATGAATGACATGGGTGTGGCATCAGAAACGTAACCAAATCTCGCTGCTCGTGTGATGAAGGTCTTTCCTTTGTAGCCAGCGGCCCCGGGGGGGGGGGGGGGGGGGGGGGGGGGGGGGGGGGGGGGGGGGGGGGGGGGGGGGGGGGGGGGGGGGGGGGGGGGGGGGGGGGGGGGGGGGGGGGGGGGGGGGGGGGGGGGGGGGGGGGGGGGGGGGGGGGGGGGGGGGGGGGGGGGGGGGGGGGGGGGGGGGGGGGGGGGGGGGGGGGGGGGGGGGGGGGGGGGGGGGGGGGGGGGGGGGGGGGGGGGGGGGGGGGGGGGGGGGGGGGGGGGGGGGGGGGGGGGGGGGGGGGGGGGGGGAACAGCGACATTATCAAGAACTCAAATAATCTATGGAGTTGATCTTTACTGTACCCATACCACTTACACACTTTGATGATGTACATTCGACTACTAGCTTTAAATAGCAGACTGCGGTCGATGTGCAGATCTCAGTTACAAGGATCGTTTTGAAAAGTAACACAAACACCACCAAGTTTTACCATAGCTTAATGTTCACAGTCCAATCCCCGTTATCAAGGAAGGAACGGCGTGGTGTCTTTATAGGTCTCTCTCCGTGGATGTAATTAACTGATTTGGAATTAAGCCTAATATTGATCTATTTGCCTGTAGACTTCCCCCCCCCCCCCCCCCCCCCCCTCCACAACAGGTTGAGAAATATGTTTCATGTAGATCTGATCGTGGAGCCTTTGCAGTCAATGCTTTTGACATTTCATGGAAAGTCGGAATTCTTTTTTTATGCATTCCCACTTTTCTGTATTATTCATAGAGTCCTCCATAAATACTGTACACAGTGAGGAACCAACCGTCTTATTTGTCAGTTGGCTCGGTTTTCTTTGTTCTTTCAGGGGATTATATTAAATATGCATAACCCCCACTTTTGTCAACAGTCTGAAAAGGTGGGGGCGGCTTTGATTGTAACAGGGGAGAGCGGGGCTGAAACAACACCTTATAACAATAGGAAAACAATGAAACATATTGCCCTCAACATATTCTCCAGAACATACTACCCTCGACTTAGTCTCCCATTACTTCTAAACTCTGAAAAACAAACAAACATAAGCGAAATGTCAAAATTTAATTATTATGATTATTATGATCATGATTATGATTATGATTATGATTATTACCTACTTAAGTCAATAAACATACAAATCACTGTGAAAGTTTGGCCCTATTCTTTCCTCTTCCTGTGTTACTCATGCTTAGGGTTTGTAAAAATAAAATTCAAATAAATTTAAAAATTAAAATTGACTTTGAGAAATCTTCCAAAATATATCCTTGACATTAATTGAGACTCTTATCAATTCCATTTTCACACAGGTTGCGAAAAGAATTTAGCTAACAACGTTTGGTAGCTAAAAGTGAAAACATCACTTTTCATTTAATCAGTCCTGCCATTATCTTTCTAGTGATGGTTTTACTTTCCCATAATACTGTCTTTTGCATTTCTTTAGTTATCGTTCACTTGTTTTCTCATTGAATAGTTCTACTAGGTCTCGTTTTAATTTTCTCATTCCTCCACCACAGCATCCTGGTATTACTCTCACTTTATATCCTTGTCGTCTTTCTCGCAACTCGAAGAACAGCTGTTGATATTTTTGGATCTTTTCACTTCTTTTTACCATCTTATTTCCTCCTGGACAAGCCATATCCACAATATTAATTTCTTTCTTTTTTTCATCTTCTAATGTTAAATCCGGTCTCCTGGCCTTGCAATGAGTTCTCATCTTGTGCACCCAATCCCATAATATTTTCTTTCCATCTTTCTCTATGACGTGCCCCTTTCCGCACTTTTCGTTTTACCACCTTGTCTTTTCCGGTAATAATCCCTTTCTTTCCCCATTCCACTGCCATAATCTTTAGTGCATTGTCATGTCTTCTAACGTACTCAGTTGCGGCTAACTTCTTGCATCCTGACAAGAGATGCTGCAAGCTTTCCTTCTGTTCACCACACAATCTGCAAATGTCTACCTCTACTATTCCTCTTAGTTTCATCCAAGATCTAGTCTCTATCATTTGCTCCTGCATATTAAAAATTGCTGCTGTCTTTTTTGGATCGGTGTTGCATTTCAGCCATACATAATCTTCCTCTGTATATCCTGCTACTATCTCACTTTGCATTTTCCTTTCATCAAATCTCTTTCTTTTTAGCTCCTTTTTTCCTTCTTTAACTATGTTCTTCAGCTTTGTCCATATTTCTTTCCAGTTTTCATATCTCTCCTCTTCTATTAACGACCGTTGTTCCTTATCATAATCATTCTCCCAAGCTTTCCTTAACCATTTATTATCTCCTAATGCCAAATAGCAAGCCACTCTTACTCTTCTCTCTTTGTAGACATCTTTAAAGCTCTTTAACCCTTTTCCACCTTCTTTCCTTTCTGTATATAATCTCTCATCACTTGTCTTAATTCGCCTTTCACTATTTTGTCCAGACTTTCTAGATCTCCTTTCCCAAGATGGCAAACATTCATTATATATCCTGCAACTGGGATTACTCTTGTGTTAATAGCTTACATTAGACGTTTGTCGTTTAAACTTCTTTCCTCTAGTTCATTTGTTCTCATTCGTACTTCCGTTATTCTTTCAGTTACCTTCTTTACATCAATTTTATCACCTTGCTCACATCATAAAAACTTCTAAACTTCTTTTCTGGGTCCAGTGCAATCATTCGCTCTTCCAAGACATTTAATCCCTCTCCTTTAACCATTTTTCCATTTTCGAAGATTACCACTGCGCATTTCTTTACTCCATAACATGCACCTGTGTCTATGCTTGCTTTCACAATAACCTCATTTGCTACTTCTAATTTCTTATGGCTCTCCTGAGATACCTTTAGGTCGTCAATAAAAAGGCTGTGTGTTCTTTTAACATCTCTTTTGCCTGTTCTTCCCATTCTGTAACCATCTGTTTCATCCGAAAGCATAGCAATTGGTACTTCCGTTAAACAAAATCCTACTGGTGAGTAACATTTGTTAGCTCATGATAATACTTATGTTGATGTCCACACCCTAATTAAAGACTTACACTTTCTGCACTCAATTCTCATTAACTAGACATCACTGTTAAGATATAATTAAACACTATAACATAAACAATCACAATGTTTCAAGTTATTATTTCTAGTACGTTAATCGATGCCATTTAATGTAGCTTTAATTAACTTTCTTTTCCTTTTTTTGGACTTTGTATATTTTATTCTATAGTAGAAATGTAAACACTACCCGCTTAGGTAAGCCTTTGCTATTTGCGGGCAAGTGTATTTCTTTCTTATTGTATAAGTGTATTTTTAAATAAACTTTGAATGAAAGCGTTTGTATCGGAAAAAAATTAATTTCAAAAATGCTTGTTTTGGCTTTCAAATTTCCCGGGCGCCGCCATCTTGAATAATTAGGGAGCTTTAGCAACGACGACGGGAACGGCAACGAGAACGTCATGTAAAAACATAAATTCACGTTATTGCGATCACTTCGTGACTATTCCAAGCCTTTTAATATGACAAAGGTGTTTCAGTCCCTCAGCCGTCGCCGTTGTCGTTGCTAAAGCTCCCTATTGTGACGTGCCGTGGTTGCCCTATTGTTCTGACACAAAGAGCGTTTGTTCTGGAACAATAGGGCAACCACGACATTAGAAACATATTCTGTTGTTTAAAAATATTTTCTTGTTTCAGTGGAAGTTCCCTTTAATGGACGTTGACCATATTTGGTGGTGTCTAGTGACCACAACGGAAAAAAACCCAAAAATTAACGCAGGATACATTTCAAACGAATAAAAATCACATGATCAGACGTAGAACTTTATTACCGCAAATGCTACGAATGGGTTTGTTGAAAGTTTGAATTTTATCAAAGATGTGAATATTTTAAGGGCTGTGATCATAGATTTCTAGCAACTGTGTTCGATCTACTTTAAAAAACGATAATCCGATACGTAGGATGATGCGAGTAACTTTTTTCTTTCCCATCGTCTGAAAATAATAACGCTGCGACCATTCTCCTCTGACTAGTAGACTTTTTTCTTTCGAAACCCGTGCTTTTACTCAGATGAGGAGTGGCACTAGTTACACATTCGCATTCTTTCTTATTAGTTCAAATACAACGATTCCACCATTCAGATTTCACCTCTTTAGTCGTGATCTGTAACTTGCAATTTCGTTGGCGTTTTTCGCATTCTTGCGTCTCGAAAATGTCTTCTAAAAATTCGGTATTAGTAAATACAAAAACTCGGAGTCCACAACTTGGATCGTGTTGGTAGTTTCCTGATTAAAGTAAGGTCCTCTTGACACCGAAAAGGCAATAAAACCAATTCAACTCTGCTTGCTTGTCGCACAGCATTTGGAACGAGGTCAATGCCTTGGCCAATCAGTCAACAATGGAGGTTTCGGAAAATGTGGATAAATGGGGAAGTGCTTCTTTAAGAATTCGTAAAGTTTCTCCTGACAATTTGCAACCCCAGCAACGAAAGTGCTTGATTTCACGAAGTTTCATTAAGAATGAGGCGAGGGGTTTTTGCAAGTGATCCAAAGCGTTACCTCTCAGGCTCAGGCTTTCCAGGTTTGGGATATCACTAAAGGTCGTTTCCAAATCTTGCAGGTCATATTCATCCAAATCCAAGCATTCAAGGTCTAGTCTTGTCAAATGCGGAAAAAATAAAAGTTTTCTGGTTAGTGGATTGAGACTCCCACTAACACTGACATTGCTGAACGTCAACGATTTCAATGGCATGTCTTTGTCTATTCTGCCAAAAAGGGCCAACATGTCTTCAACATTTAAACTGGTATCACCTGTGCCAACTAAACGGAGATGTTGTAAGAATGACAACCTCGGGAGGGAAAGACCGAGCGCTGCGGCAACTGCTGGAGTCACATGGATTCGATATAGCGACACGTTTACGAGGCTTTTGTGCATGATATTGGAAACCAACCTCATGATTACTTTCTCAGAACAGAACCCAACAAAGCAAATACAAAGTTCGGTGATGTTTTCAAAACTTGGCAACAGTTCAGCGAGTTCTTCAGCTCCTTTTGACATGAACAGACAATCCAATTTTAAATCACACTTGCTAGGGTTTGGGAGCTGTTGCAAAAATTCGCAAACACTGTCTCCCATACGATGAACGTCGATACTCATCAAATAGGTGCAATTTTTGATTACAGCACCAAGATCTTTCACTGCAGAAAGTCCAAAACACCGAAACGTACTTAAGAACTCAAGAGATGTCTTTCCTGCAACCAAATTTGCCGAATGACACGGTAAAGCAGCAGCCTGTGAACTCTCTGTGAATAGTCTGGCATGGGCAGCACAATGCAGTGTTACATCTCTGAAATATACTTTGATATCACCGTCGTGGATATGAAGGATTGATGAAAAACCACACACTTCACAGTCAACGTCGAGGAACTTTCTCAAAAATACTCCAAGGGGAACATTTTCAGAATTCTCAGTTATCTTCACTGAGGCCTCAAGGTAGTTCAGTATTTCTACAACCTTGTACTGAGTTAAAATAAAACTTTTTGAGTCGAAACAGTAATAACCACGATCAAAAACAAAAGTCCAAGAATCTACACCAGAAAACAATAACGCAAGGTCAGAGAGTGGGAATGCGAGAACTAAAATACCACCGAAGCAATCAACGCAAAATTTTGCAAGCTCTTGCTTTGAATGTACCTCTTCAAAGCAATCAAAAACCAAATGACTGAAGTGCACGTGCCTCTCGAGCTCAACAGCGTCATCTAGAGGCTTGTATTTGTGGTCTTCATCAGGTATCGCTTCTGATATATCAAGTGAAGGATCGTTTATTCTCACTGACTTCAAATGATCAAACACTTTCGCTGCTCCTTCATCACTAAGGCCACATATGAATAGAAAAACGTTCTCGAACTCGCGACAGCCTTCCAAGGTTTGAGTGTGCTCTTCAATCAAACCGAGATTTCCATCAGGTATACATTTGTGAGTCACGTACCAGGCTGCTAAGAATTCTTGTATGCTCTTATGAATGAAAGAAACCATTTCCGTTGGTTGCAAGCTTTCTGTACACTCAGCTACTTGAAGTAAACCAATGACAACACTTTCTTCACACAGGACTTCAGAAGAAAGTTTACCATATGGGAAGATGTGGTCATCGTTTAAAAGACACTCTAACGCCACCATACCGATTTGATTGAGGATCTCTGAATTATCCTCTACTGTGCTAAAGCGAGGAGGGGTGTTCTTTCCTTGGTTGTGACTTAAAACCTGCTGGACAATTTTTAAATATAAGCTCGTTTTCGCTTTCGACAAGCCTTCTAACTGTCCCATCTTCCGCAGCGTGCAAAAGAACAGCAAAAGCAACGGAACTTTTGCAAGGTCTAGCAGGTCGTTTTCTTCCAAGTGATCATACAAGTCTCTGGCATCTCTTTTGTCACCAAGCTGTCGAGTTAGATACGTTAGTTTGTCCTCCTTACTGAATCCTGTTATTTCTGCAAGCAGGTCTTGGAATTCTTGGAGCTCACCAGCTTTGGAAATTCGGCTTGTTATCAACACGCAACAGTCTCTCAATTCGTTTCCTCTGAATATGTCAAAGATTTGAGATTCGTGTCCACTGTGATACTCATCATAGCCATCCAGCAACAGAAGAACTTCATCTTGATGGTTCGTCATATAACTCAGAAGACCGTCCACTAACCATTTGTCTTCACGGGCAAACATTTTCGAGTTATAAATGACATCTTTGAGGCTTTGACATTTCGACACTTCCTTGAGGTCAACGAAAACAACAAGCTTTGAATCTCCTCAGAACAGCGGCTTGCTTATCTTCAGTGTGAGTGTCATCAAGTCGAGCCCAGTCGATTGCCAGCCTCTTCGCAAAAGTGCTTTTACCAATTCCCGTCTCTCCCTGCACATGAATCCTCTTTGGGTTAATTCCCTTACCGATTGGCGTGAAGAGGTCACTGTAGTGAGCCATCTTTTTCTGTTTTGACCCAGTTAAGGTGGTTTCTCTTTGTGTTACAGACAGCCGGGTGTAGACTTGATCAATATCTACAAGAGACGACCTGGACCAAACAGACGTTCGCACTTTGGATGTTTTTATATAATGTTCTTGAAGCTTTGCTCTACAGATTTCCTCACCGAAAGAAGACTCTGATCATGAGAGAAAAGGTAAAAAGAGAAATGATCATTTCGACTAAACAGGCGACCAACGTTACGTTCAACAGGCAGAAAAAAGTCCTTTTCTCTTTTGGGAAGTATAACAAAAGCTTTAAAATGCCTGTGCTTTTACTGAACTTTCAACTTCATCGTCAACGCTATCACTGCTTCATTCTTTTTTCATTATTACTATCATTACCAATATCATCATCATTATTATTATCGCACAGCTGATAGTGAAAGAGCTGCATGGAAAATTGGAGAAATGTTTCTAATTCCAATGGTGACTTGGGGATGATATATGTTCTGAAATTTCATCCATGAGAAACTCGGAAACTCCGAGTTCCAGAGGGCATTTGAACCAACGATCGACACTCCCAGCTACTGGAGACAGTTTGTGATGAGCAAGGGTGAAATGTGGGTCTTTGAGTAGAACTGTATCACGCAGTTACAAAGTCTAATTATAACGATGCAATTTCAAAACATAAATCATTCTGACATTTGCTCACTTAGGTGGTTGACTTGGGGATGCTCGAAAAAATCAAGGTGCTCCTTCACAAGAGTTTCTTTATACATTTACCGGGGTTGACATTGCACCATCTCCATAACTATAATATTTGCAAAATGGTATGTTATCTGAACATCAAGTCATGTCTTATGACCTTTAGGTACACAATGTCAGTTGTCCTAAAAATCAACCATCCACTGTCATATTTACCTTCATGTTTTGGTTGAAGCCTTTTTATCGTTAAGTGCATACCTTTTATTTTGTTCAACTCAATTTGCGTAATGCTTCCTTCTGCTTTCCACTGCTCGAGTGATTCTAGTAGGAAAACCAAACAGGCAATAAAGGAAGTGAGTTACTTCTTACCTTTTCTTTTAATATACAAATTTGTGCTCTCCTAAATACAAAGTCTTCTTAATTTGATTCATAAGCATAGCTCAAGACTCTTCTCAACCTACCTTGGATCTCTTTTAGTTTGTTCTGGGTGCGCCCTTCATGTGTCTCTAACTTTCTTATCAGTATCTCTTTATTATCGAAAAAAAAAGAGAAATGATGAGAAAAAAGGATAGAAACGAGCAAATTATAGCCAACAAAGCCAGCAGTTCTCAGTAACTCAATAGGAGTAATGGTCTCAATAGGCAACTTTCATGACAGCGTCATTTGACTACAACTACCAGAATGCAGTTTGTTTTTCTTTTCTTATTTAAATTTTGTGTTCCCAGCCGGGTAAAAATAACAATGGCTCTAAGTAGCATAAGACAAGAAAAACCTGAAGGATTCTGGGACTTAAACTCAAATGGCATCATCATGCAAATGTCCTATAGCTTGAAGATAGTTCCCACTCCAACAAAAAATAACATTAAACCACAGGAAATGATGTCTTCAATCAAATTTTCCTGAACATAAAAAAAATGTATCTGAAAAACATTTCTTGCAGTATCGCCTCCACGTTAAAAATTTCCCGGAATAATTGTGACATGCTACTGTTGCACTAACGTTAATATACAAAAACCTTTTGTATCAGAACAATAGGGCAACCGATACACATCACAATCTTTAAGACAGTGGTGCTCGTGAAAATTTTAAGTAAAATGAGTGCATTAAAAATTAAAATTTTTCTGATACAAACACTTTTCAGAAAAATCCTCACTTAAATTTATTTATTAATGAATGGCCATTAATGAGGTTGCTTACCTTCAAGTTGTTCAAGCTTCTCCTTGGTACTATCGTCATCTTTCTTCCACTCTTTAAGCAACTCACGATAGTGCTCTTCAACATCAGGATCTATGCACTCAGTCTTCAGTTGGTTAATCGCAGCTGTATAACTTGCTGAAGATCCAAGTGCTAACAGTGCATTGCTGATCTCAAGCCACAATGCAGAGAATGTTGGCTCGTCAACGGATGCCTGGGTGGCATGACCATAGACATTGTTTCTGTAATACTTGATTCTTGCTACGTTGGATTCTATGCTATTATCATAAGCAGGGGGAAGGATGTCCCAGCTTCCAGTGCTGGCAGGGGCACTCAAGCCGCATATGTTTCTTAGCAGTACCATCAGAAGCGTAATGTCAAAGCTGGCTGATGAGACTGATGATGGGATAGTTGGGTACAGCTTTCCCCACTGTGTAACATTTAAAATCTTCTTTTTTCGCAGAGACTCCAATGTAGTATAAGCTGGCGACGTACTTGCCAAAATGCCATGCAGGCGGCTCGGGGGATGTATCCTGTCAAAGGTGTCTCTAAGCGCCTGAGTTCCCACATCCACTAGAAGACGACACAACCGTGCATAGTTTGTCGTCTCCTTAGTGGATGAAAATGATGATGCAGTGTTTGCCATCTTTTAAACTGTAAGAAAATTAGCACCTTTTGTAAGGCTCAGTTTCCATTAGCTATATAGTAAGGACATAATGCCAGGGTTGATGAAAGATCGAAGTCATAACATATTACTGTCCGACTCTATCCTCTGAAAGCAGTCAGGGGATATTTTAATTCCTTTGGGACACTAAAGTATATCTAGTTATTATTAATTATTGGTTCCTAGAAACAATCGGGTGTCCGGCAGGTACAAAACGCAGGTCACAGGTCATTGTTTTACCTATACAGGAACTATCCTAAACATTCATAAAAGCTAACCTTAGGCCTAAAAACTTTTCTTTAGGCCTAATTAGGCCTAAAATTAGCATTTATGAATGTTTAGGATACTTTTCTTTAGGCCTAATTAGGCCTAAAAAGGCCTAATTAGGACTAATAAGGCCTAAGGTTAGCTTTTATGAATGTCTAGGATACTTTCTGTATAGGTTAAATAATGACCTGTGACCTGTGCCCTGTGACCTGCATTTTGTACCTGCCGTCGGGTGTCCCCATTTGGGCGATTGTTTAGTTGACTTGAATTGACATGACTTAAATGGATTGTTTGACCGACGCAACACCACAGTTTCTTTACTGAGAAACTAAACCCCATTATCCAAATGGTTTTTAACTAGCTCTCGTTGTTTGTTCCAATGTCTAAAAAATGGGTAAAAATACCTGAGAAAGAATTTAAACAGGGTAGTCAGTCAACTCATGTAGTTTGAGTGCTATTTGAGTGCTACTGATTATTTAAGCCCTTGTGACTTTCATTTTAAAGATGAATATTTTTAACCTCAACTGGTCCAAAGGGATTCTCCCAACTTGGAACTTGAATTTCAAGTTCCTCTATTCATGACCTTTGTTTTTCTTTCTTTCTGTAAGTTGGGAAATGGCTAGTTCTTCATTTTGAATTCCCTGTGTTATAGCCTTTGTTTAAACTGTGAGACTGCAATTTAGCATTTTTAACATTTAGATGCAGTTATTCTTCCATATCTGTGATCAAACCACTTCTGGTTATAACTTATTGGTCTCAGCCTCATTTTATGTTATTTTTATTTTCTTCAATGAATCGTTTCTTCGTGATTGCTGAACATGTCATGATTCACCCAGATTGAGAGGTTGATCTATCAGTGAAGTCAACAGCACTACCTGTGAGGTAGTGTTGTTGGCCGTGTTTGTTAATTGGTTTGAGGCACAATTATTGAGGGGGACATGGGGGGGCCCTAAACACCGCAGCACCGCAAAAAAAAAATAACGAACACCGCATCACCGCAAGAAAAGTCGACGAAACACCGTCACGGCAACAATTATTTTTAGCTAAACGATTTTAACGTCTACACTTGACATAACACATTTATATCTAAACAATTTTCCACAAAAACTCCTGGTGGCAGCGGTCAAGTTACTTATCTAGTTACGTATTTATCAACGAAAACAGCTTCTCATTGGCAGCTTAAGCGTATTGAAGATTAACTCGACAATGTTGGTCTGTATTTTCTTACAAATTAAACACAATGATACGTGCTTGTCATAAATTATCACGGATTAACGAAGTTTACGTGCTGAACTTAGGTCTGAGAAAGATAAAAAGAAACCACAGCACCGCAAATGATTTCATTTCACCGAACACCGTAGCTTGAGAAACACAAACATCGCACACCGTTGGGTTTGCGATCACCGCAACACCGCAAATTGAGATTTTATTCACCGCATCACCGCACTGAAAAAACCATCAACACCGCAACACCGCAAATCCCCATGTCCCCCTCATTATTGTATTTGTTACACATGTATTTGATTGAAGAAGAGAAGTACTCTTTCACGTAGAGATATTTCAGTTGCATTCGTAGAAGAGATCATTTAGCAACAGTCAAAATGAGAGTATTAAGAAGTATTATGTCAAAGCATTAGGAACGACCTAATTCTAAAGGAACACTTCAATATTAGTGCTGGCAGTGTTTTCTTTGAATCGTTCAACTACCTTGGGGTCAACCTTTCCATATTCCAAGTACTTAAGCTGTACATAATCAAAAAACAAATAACGCACCCCTCCTTTTTGACCAGGAGTGTCTGCTTTAAAAGCCTTGAAGCCATGTCTTATGCTCCACTGTCCATTTACCAGGAATTCCCAATTCTTTTGACTTAGAAGGGCAGGGAACATCATTCTCATGTCCTCAGGATTTAATTTGACATCTTAAATATTTTATTCCTCCACCCATAGCAGGCCTGTAGGCAGGTTTTTTTTTCCAGGAGAGCGCAATCCAACGAGGAGATGGAGCAAACGAGCGCTGGAGGGGCAAGCCCCAAGGGGGGTGCAGGGTTATGTTCCCCCGGTAAATTTAATTTTGAAAATTAGGTTGTCTGACACTGCATTTCGTGCGTTTTGAAGGCAGTATGATGTGAAAACAGGCAGCCAAAAGCGAACTTAATAACGTGCATATTACTCAAACTTTTGAAATTTAAAATGGATTTATTTTGGCGCAGAGACTACTTTACATATGTATTTTACAGTTTTAGAGAAATTATGTCACTATTTAAAAAGAACAAAAATAAAAATAAAGTTGAAAATCCGTATTATTCACTGGGTTTGCTGCAGCAAATGATGATGATCAGAAGTACTGATCATTGTGATCTTTCAGTAGTGTGCCAAGCTCAAGCCTCCTTGGGTACTTCTTAGCAAACAGATCAACTACTTCTTCCAGATTAAATGTCTGTTGGATAGTGGATGTGCACAAAAGTGCCAGTGAAGAGAGCCTCTCTTGTGTCATGCTGTCTCTGGTAAAAGTGTGTAGCCGTCTTAGAGCACTTGCACTTCATTTTAATTACACAACCAGTGAATCAGAACAGAACTATTTTTATCAATTCACTTTTATAAAATCGTTTGTCAACAAAAAAGTGGACCTCCGCAACCTGTGGGAGGGTGCAGGCAAACCGGTCGCTTCCTCGTCGCACCCCCCCCCCCCCCTTCCCTACGGACCTGCGTAGTTCGCAGCTCATACCTTGAAATTTCTTTTCGAAAACGCGTTTGTTTTTGCCGCCAGAAGACGCGAAGGGCTTAGACCTCGCTTCCATGCACACTCACGCACTTACTTCCAAAATGGCCGCCACAGAGAAGCAAAGGACAGAGAGAAAACGTGCCTGCTCTTACAAATACCAAAGTATTTACGCTGAAACAATTATTTATTCAGACTATGTAAATTTCTTCACTATGCAAATTTATCCACGGGTAAAATTCAAAATTTACAAAAAATTACTAAAATTCAATGATGAAATTTCCTGTAAAGAAGCGAAATGATTTCGGGTTCTGGTCACTTCCACTTTCGCTCTCGCATTTGGCATTTGCAAATTATGCTCAATAATTCTATCAGAGATCTCGTTTTCTTGAAAGAGGCTAAGGTTAGCTTTCGATGACTTGAAATCAAGTTGATCACATTCACATTGAGATCATTCTGGAAACCAAACTTAGCTTTACATTGGTCAAACTTATCGCCGATTAAACATTAACAAACAGTGTTTCTTACAACTCCGACTATGAAAGCAAGGATAGGGATAAAACGGCTAATTTCATACTTAAAAACATCGAGCGTTCTTTTATTTTTATAGACAATTGAAACTTCTTGCTTACCTTTTACCTTTCCAACCTTTCAACACTCTGAGATTTCTCGGTAAACATGTTGGCAATAGTTTCGATTTATTTTGAATTATATCTTAGCTAAATCGCCTGATTGTCGAATGCAAGTGAACGAATACGAGTCGGGCTGGTGAATAATAAACAGGTGACAGACGGATTACACCTCAGTGCAGTCAGTATGAAAGGAGAGAGTACGGACTGGACACCGTGGACTGGGGACCCGGACTGCGGACCGAGTTTAAAGCATGGACTGATTATAGAACGAAGGTATAAAACGAAGATTGTGGACTAGGTATGAAACAAGGACTGAGTATCAAAATACGGAGTATATAACAAAACAAGGATTGTACTGGCCCAGATACAGATTTTAAAAAAAGGCCTCGAGTCCTTATTCCGTGTTAAAATATTGTCACAAACACAGAACTGCTCAGTTACACCATAGACCGGGCTAGCGAAAGTAAGAGCAGTGATTTTATCTCAAAATTGTACTTTATTTCACGAGTTTAACACTAGAGGGAGAGGAAAAATTGTTGTGGCAACGGAAACATTTTAGGCATATACTTCAACTCTACGTATATTTTCCACATTTTATATTAAAGTCGTCCGACTGTCGTTGTCGTAGTTCGAGCCAGGATGGCCGGATGGATTCAAAACACACGAAGACTGTTTTGGATCGTCAGGCAATCTTTACTTCCAAAATCTGCGTAAGAGGCTAAAGATGAAGTCAGTAGTGTGTACGCGTAAATGATAAATCAGGACATGGACTATAACAGTTGTTCTCTTGGTCGAGTGCTCTTTACAGATGGACCTGTGCAACACTGAGATGAACAAAAAGTTGTATCAATCGCATCAAAACATTTATTTTGCGAATAGGTGAATAGACCCCTGTCTAAATACCACAATTGCACCTCCCACTGAAGTCCTTCAAATTTCTCGATTTCTACACATATTAAAAGCTGTTGACCCGCGACGGATTCCATAAATAACTTTCGTGTCTTACCCCAGATAGATACAACATAAAAACGTTTTGCAATTTCAACTAAAACCTTGAGCAATTGATCGTCGTCTTAAGCAGCCTAAAAAAATCCGCGTCTTATAGCATCACAATTTAACGTTATGGTTCAATTCTTGTCGTCAGCCTTTCGCCATTTCGTTGCTGTGTGCCTTTTTCATAGTGTTTTGTACGCAGTCCGCAGCCTTCAGCCCGTGTTTTATACCCGGTCCCCAGACCATATTCTATACTGACCGCACCTCAGTGTACCTGCTCCAAACGATAGTTGGCGAAAAACGCAAGTCTGGTAATATTGAAAGCAAGCCCTCCTATGCATTGTTGTTGAGAGTTTTTTCTTTTGAATGCGAGTCTTGCATGTAGACGTTTGCAAAATGTAATCCTCCCAGCCTCTAAAACGGAACACTCCTTGAGGGACGATTCCCTATTTAAAATACTACCAAACCATGCCTAGAAGGTCGGGTTTTGGAAACTAAATGCATTTCTTTTAAGTCTATCAACCATGCATCAGCCAGTTGGTTATTGACCGTCAAGCCCCTATGTTCCTTCCCACTGCGCAGAGCGAAATACTTGCCAAATAAATAAATAAACCAGTTTGTGAACAAGGGTCTTGGCATCCTTGTCTCCCAAGAGACCCCTTTAACCACAGAATTTTGTCTTCTTCTTCTTCTTCTTCTTCTTCTTCGGATATTGGTTTTGCTTGTTTTGGTTGCTTTTCATGACCAAATCGCGTCCAAGCCGCTTCATTTCAGGGTCAAGAGAATCATGAAACAGTTTGTAACGCGGGTCTCAGAACAGCTCCAAATCTGTCATCCCATTAACTCTTAAAAACCTTTGAATGCCAACACACAACTGATTTTTTAAAAATAAATCGTGTTGGGAGGGTAAAACGTACCGTCCTTTTTCCTTATTTCATGAACAAATTTTCCAAGTCAAAAGGAAAGTTCGAAGTCGCACACTGTGAACAGACACTACGACGAAATCGTCGACTTCCTTTTGGCTAAGAAGAATCGATTCTTTTCGTTTGCCCAGACATTTCAAACAGTTACCGACCACGTGGTGGTCTTTCGTGTGTTAACTGGTATCCGTTCACAGTTTCGTTTTAGTATCCTCTTCGTAGGTAACGACCTCTATATGTACCGCGTTTTTCCCCTTTCTTGCGTCCATAACTACTTTGTGGGACTTACTCGCGGCAATGACATTGATAGCGGGTGGACCTTCAAGCAATACATAATTTTCTTGAGGAGTGCTAAGTCAAATGAATCCAAGACAGCATTTTCAACGTTTAAGTATGAGTATCCTGGCTAGGAGTCTGACTTGGCCGATTCACAAAAGAAATCCATCCGCCGAGAACGAGCTTCCGAAGAACCGGAAAAGCTGCTTTGAGTTGAAAACAATTCTTCTTCAGAGTCGCTCATTGCTTCCAAGAACGTAGTGCATACTAATCCTACACATGTGCATACTAATCCTCGAGAGAATTAATATATATATGTTTTATTGTAGAAAACCTCACCAATAAGCTTTTTATTGACCCGTCCCTCGGCAATAAGTGATATATTTACCTCGTGCCGAGCCCTCGGGCTACTCCCTCCTATATCACGTTCCTCGCTCCAGGTCAATAACCCTCGCTTATTGTTAAATATGTTACTTTCTGGACAACACTGTCAGACAATTTGCAGCCTTAAAAATTAGTGGTATGAATATGAGTGATGATTGTGTATTTTTTTTCAGATATCCACATTACTTAAAACATCTAATACTGGAAAGCACCAGGAACCACTAGTTTTTAAACCATACTCTCCGGATAGTGCCTTGTGTGTTGTTAAATTCCTTAAACAACACCTTAAGAAAACAGAAGGTGTGCGTAATGGTGAGGATCAGCTGTGGCTTAAACCAATTGTGTTTAGTTGTGGTTAGTAGATGGATTTAACAAATCGAAAGTGGTTCAGCGTTGTCTGTACTCTTATCGACAACGATATTCGTCATCACAGTGGTCAAAATGTTGTGGACTCACGAGGCGTAGCCGAGTGAGTCTACAACAAATTTTGACCACTGTGATGACGAATATCGTTGTCGATAAGAGTACAGAAAACAATGAACCACTTTCGATTTGTTTTTTACCACAATATTCAACTCCAAAGAAAGTTTTTATTTCAGAGCGTGACCAAGAAAGAGCAAGCGTTGTCTATAACTTTCTCGCAATATGATTGGTTTATTTCCCAAAATGAGGGTTCCTGACTGGCTATTACATTGCGTGACAAATTGACGCAAGCATGACGCGGGCAGGGTTGTCTGGACTCTTATCGACAACGGCAAATTAGCCAATCAGATTGCGAGATTACAAGCAATTGTGGTAAAGAAAAGTTTTTTCTTTCAAGATCAGGTAGGAAATGTATATTTTTTTGGAGTACACAGTACTCGTGCTGCATCTACATCAGCAGCATATGCTAACAACACGTCATTGTACACTATAATGAAGGTTGTAGGATGGGCAAGAGAGTACTTTTCGGAAGTTTTACAACAAACCTTTAAGTTGTAATGAGAATTTTTGGGAACAAGTTGTATCTCACAGTTTCTAAATAAAATGCTATTATGTTTTGAATTGCAATTGTTTCATGACCAGACTGCTTTAAAGTCTCACGTGACTTCGTAGTGACGTAGACCAATGACTAAATAGAATTTTAAAAATTAAACGAGGCTTACCTGTAAGGTGAAGTTTGATTAGAATTCTATGAGTCATTGGTCAGGAACGTAGGAGCCATTATAAGTGAGTGTTCCCCACCCTACTTTACGTTATGTGAGTACAACTCGCCTCGGTTAGCCTTTGCTAAATGCGAGTTGTGTACAAATACGGCTTTAACACTGTATCCGCCACTATCAAATATAAAATAAGCTCAGTTACACAGTCCACCGTTATTACGTATTCCTTACCCCACTCTGCCAATGAGGCCGAATTGGTCAGCAATACCTGTGCTCTACAGTCTACGGTGTCTGACAATTGCAGACTGCAGACCGCAGACTAACCCTAACTCGCAGTTATTGAAAGACAACCGTTTTAAAATGAGTACTTGGACTCTACAACTGTTTATCAGCGCTATTTGTGGGCAGTCTGCAGTATGCGCTGTGCAGTTGTCATACAACTTGCGGGACATCGATTTGGCCGTATGTTGTACGTTGATTGCCTATGTTTTGTGATGTGGGTGGTTTTCACGTTATATCATCGCCGCCGTGTTGGTGGACGAAAAGAAAAAAAAACCCTCTTTAGTTCCTTTTGTTCGTCCACCAGCAATGGTACATTGCAGCTGTTATCTGAACTGTGTCTCTAGTGCAAACCACCTATTTGAAGTCAGTTCTCAAAGCATCTTACGACCTCAGATTATCCGCATTCATCCCATTAATATTCAGCTGCCGATGGGAATTCACTGGCAAACTTTGAACGCAGGTAAAACAGAGGGAGACAGCTAAGTTCCAACAGCTCGGCGCGAATTGAAACGACAGTTTCTTCGAAAACACGCCACCAAAAATCTTTCTGAGATTCACATGAACAGGATTGCTCATGGTGGCCACCGCTGGTTTAAGAAAATCAACAAAAGTTTGTTTACCGTACCTTTAGTGACTCAAGAGCACAGACCTTTTCACGGTTTCTGACGCCATATTGGTCGGGGGGCAAACACAGCTTAACTTACAGTGAATGTATGGCAACATTTACTGACTTTGGACCATTATAAATCCTTTAAGGTTTGACGATAATACCTCTCAAAAAGTACTTCTATTGAGATTATTTTCGTGAAGTATGACAATCAGAATCCAGCTATAACGACCGTAAATGAAATTTGTAAATTTCATATAAACACTTGTGGACAAAATTATGCAAATTTCCGCGAAATTTGAAGCGACATGAGGCGATTTCTAATATCCAATTTTGAGACGTTGAGCCTTGTGCAATGATCTAATTTTCCGTCGCGTGAAGGATATTAACAAAAAGACTAAAAATATTTCAAAATTTTTGAAATCTGCCTTTTTGCAGCGAAGCTATAGAGGTTTGAATTCGGCCAAAATGCCATACATTCACAGTAATTTAAGCCGCGTTTGCCTCCAACCGTCAGAAACCGTGAAAGGTCTATTATCTCCGTGAAGAAAGTGGCAGTAACTGGGCGTCTTTGCATCTTATCACCCCTGAGCATGCGCTAGTTACCATGCCACGAAAAGTGCATTATTTCTGCGTCATACAACACAAGATCGAGGCAAAACAAAAAGGCGCTGATCTAACTACCCATTTCAAATAGCGCTGATGAACAGTATTTAAGTCTAAGCACGCACTTTAAACCGGTTACTTTTCAATACCTGCGAGTTAGGGTTAGTCTGCGGTCTGCAGAAAAATTCACCAAGTTTCGGTTCGAAATTAGGTTGTCACTCATTTAATTTTGGCTGAGATCTGGCCAAACTCGCGTTCAAGAGAAAAAGAGGGCGAGACCGAAAACGACTGCGCCTATCGTGAGGCTCGATAGGCCACTTTGGAAAATACCATAATAATCTTTGTCTGTCCCCCCAAATTTTGCATAAGCATTGTTTCCAGTTTCTCTTGGGACTTACAATGGTCCCAAAAAAAACAAAAACATTGCTTATGCAAAATTTGGGGGAACAAACAAAAAGTATTATGGTATTATCCCAAGCGGCCTATTTAAAATACTCCACATAAGGAAGGAGGGGGGGGGGGGGGGGTGGTGGTGGTTGCGAAGTAGTGAGTACACACCTTCCACCAATGTTGTCCAATATGGGTTGAGTTTGTTGGTTCTCTACTCTGCACCAAGAGGTTTTCATTCGGGTATTCCGGTTTTCCCCTTCTCTTCATTTTCTTTTTTTGTTTTTTCCCCTCTCCTCATAAACCAACATTTGACTTGATTTGCGTTAATTAATTATTTTTTGATTTCAGTTTACAATGTTTCCAATTATAGTAATCCCGCGCTAGAAGACTAGACACTTAAATAAAGTTCTTTTCCTTTTCCATAGGAGGCAGGAGGCTAGAAAAGCAATACTGCGAAGAGATGAATACCTCTGCTAGGCGACCTAGGTGGGATGTTTACTCCATCCGTTCAAAAGCACAACTTTCACGAAATTTAGTGAGTCTGAATTGACAAATAGAAACCATTTGATGTTTACCTTCTGGCAAAGATGCACGATATGAAAGGAAACTGATCCTTCAAGAGGGAGGTTAAGAACGCGACTTTTTTGAGACGCGGACGGCAACCTGAAGTGAGCTGTTTCCCCTTTAAATTTGTCTTCTTGTTCATCGATTAACGATGACCAGTTTAAAAATCTTAGCGCCACTACTGTTCTGACATGTGAAATGTTCTAACCATTTTGGCAAGAAATGACGTGCAACGCAATCCAAAGGAATCACCATTGGATTGGGGAAAAAGGCCTTACCAACGTATCAGTTCAGCTATTTTCTTCCTCATGCGCAGAACTACGTGTGTATGAGATCACAGGGAGCGAGGTATATAGGCTGCGCCCAAAGCTTTACAAACGATTCAACGTACGATGATCAATAAATCTGGCAGCTCCTGTTTTTGCAACCAAATTAAATATTGATATATGTGGTTTATTCCGTTCAACAAGTTACCTCAAGAGAAAATGAGGGGACAGAGAGGGAGGCTCCCGGTCCAGCTCTTGGGATATGTCATGTCCACGAAAGTTATTTTTAGACGAGCGAAAGTCTGTCTTCCGAGACGTCCGCATGCAAGTAACCTCTGTCTGATGTTGTTTGAAAGAAAAGCAAAGATTTCATGTAATGGCGGACGAAGTGGACTTGACGTTTGTGCATGCGGACGTCTCGCACTTATTTGGACCAATTTAAGTAATTGTTTGTTACCTGAAAAAGTCAGGCGGCTTCAACGGGATTCGAATAAAACCCACGAATTCTGCGATGTCGGTGAAATGCTCTACCGACTGAGCTAAGAGGCAACTCAGTTGGGAGTAGGTCAATTTGTTGGGCTTGTGTGTTTCCGAAAAAAAAGACTTTTGAATCAAATAAGCATACATGTTTCATTTCTTCCTTTCATCTATTACCCGCACTTCAAATACACCTTATTCCAAAATGGCCGCCATTTAAATATTCTTTTGTTTTCATTCAAATTAGCCCTCGATGCCTCCTTCTTGAGCTTAAAATTCAAAAGAATATTTTATCTTGAACGAGGCAACAAGGGCCAATTTGTATCCGCATAAATCAGCGGCCATTTTGGAATAAGGTGTATATTAAACACTTTTAATGAGTGGTCCCGAGGGATACAGTTCATTTTGTTTCCCGAGAATCTCAATGTTTCCCCGAGGCGCAACAGAGGGAAACATTGAGAGTCGAGGGAAACAAAATGAATTGTTTCCCCCGAGGGACCAGTCATTAAGTGATTTGTTATATAGCACAAAAAGAAAAACGTGCAAGAGCAACAGCAACGGGGGTCGTCGGTCAACATTCGCGGGTAACAGTGCACTGTTACCCTCTGACGTCATAGATTTTGCACTGTTGCCCGCTCAGAGACTTTTGGCGGGAAACAGTTTTATTGTTAGATGTCATGTGACCTCGAAGTAACCAATGAGAGCGTGTTCAAACCCCGTTGAAGTCCTATATTTTTCAGGCCTCTTTACGCAATTGCAAAAATTGCGTTTATAACTGCGAGAATCATAGCTTCACTTGATTTCATGTCCGCATAGCCTGCGAGCAGGCCCTCCGAGGGACTGGGGTTGGGGGTAGAATGAGGCTTTGTATTCTGAATGTCGCGTCCAAATTTTGGACGCAAAATACTGATTGGCTGAAATAAAATTACCTCGTGACGTCACCAGTGACAAGCTCCGACAATAAGAAAGCCTCTTCGCTTCGCAGAGATGAGGTGGTCAGAAATGCGTCTGAGAAAATTGTAGAATGTTGCAATTTACCATAACTTTACATAATTAAAGGTCGGGCGACGCGATGCAATGGCTTCTCTACTGGAAGGAAGGAAGTTCTATCTCTGTTATCCACAGGATTCGGAAAAAGGCTTATTTCCCAACTGTTTTTCGTAGCGGCCAAAATACAACGAGGGCGACTTCATGTCACCGTGGTAGTTTCCTGTCCTCGACAAAGCATTATCGCTGATCACATTTGGACAAAAATGGGCCTTTCGGCTGCCTCTGTTGCTGATTTAACGATAGAGAACGATAGAGGAATTCTACACGATTTTAGCAAGTATTTGGTTAAGCCGAAAAGGCGACTCCACAAATGATTGCTCGATCTCCTCGTAACTCCGCAAATACTCAATAAACTTTTGAAATAAATTGGTGTAGGTATTAGAATATTGTAATGTATGTAATGTCTTGATTCATTAAAATAAATTAAAAAAGATAACCCCGCTTCGCTTTACCGAAATTTGGCAGCAGTTGTGGTCGACGATTCTCACACAGAGGAGATGCGGTCAGGGAAAACGAATTTCTCTATTACGATTCCCGTCGTTTGAAGTTTGTGCTTAATTTTTCCCTTAACGAACGAAACATTTTTTCCGCGGAAGGGACTTCGACGAATTACCGTAATGAATATTCAGCTACGCTTTACAGCATCAGCAATAGTTGTTATAGGCTTTTCTGGCGAAGTCTTCCTTCCTTTACAGTTTTTTTTTGAGTTTCTGCCTCGAGAAAATTGAAATACACAACGGGTGGCTTTCTGTTTTCTGTTCTTTTTTCAATGTTTACTTCGGGTGCGCGCTGATTGGCTAATTTTTGACAGCTCTCTCAGCGTGACATCGGGAGGCGGCATTCAAAATTCAAAGGGATGCGTGCAGGCTCTCCTTCTCTCCCACCGAGGAGAGAGAGCCTGCTCGCAGGCTAATGTCCGCAGTTCATATATGATCCATTTCATATATCATTTCATCGTTGATTCATTCCTCACGGGAACATTGGAATCCACAAATGACCAGCTCCCAACGTCAGTGGCTTCATAGCTCAGTTGATTAAAGAGTCGCACCGGTATCGCGAGGTCACGGGTTCAAACCCCGTTGAAGTCCTGAATATTTCAGGCTTCTTTACGCAATTGCAAAGATTGCTTTCATAACTGCGAGGATCATAGCTTCACTTGATATCATAACCTCTGTTTCCCATCACCGTTAATCCATTTCAGTTCACCTGGGCCCGGTTGTTCGAAAGCCGATTAACTTAATCCAGGATTAGCGTAAACCTTTGTTTCATGTTTTCAACATTTTGGTGAAAGTTTCTTTTGCTTATTTTTGTTTATCAAGATTGACTTCTTCTAGTGTAAAGTTTTGTCAAATGTCAGCATTGAACAGCATTTGGGAGTAAAGAAATAAAGTCCTTGGTTAATTTTTAATCTGGGATTAGCGTTAATCGGCTTTTGAACAACCGGGCCCTGATCTGAGCAAGAAAGACCAAGAGAAAAAAATGTATTTGCGCCACTATTTATAATTATACCGTTGTTGTCACGGGGACAGATTTACGCTGAGGGCCTGCAAAAAGCTGCTCACGTTCACTTTCGGACGCAGACGGATGTCCGGCTTACATTTCTCGCCGCCAAAAACGTAACAGGCAACGGGAGATATGTCAAAATTCTCGATTATAAAAAGATCCGACAAATCGACAGCTAAACCTAACTCGCTTAATTAATTCGGTCAGTTCTTCACCAAAGACAATGACCAGATCAGATAAATGAAACCGAGAACACGACTTGGTTGGACTGTTTTTAGGATACTGGACAACATAATGCCAAGCAAGAATATTGACTAGAAGCTCGAACGAAAGCTTTCAATGAATGTGTACAACAGGTAATTACATTAGACTGTGCAAAATGGTTGCTCAGCGATACTCAGCCGAGCTCTAAAAGCTTGCAACTAACCAGAGAAAGAGTTATGATTGACGTTACTCTTAAAGACAGAAAGAGACATCATCGTGGCAATTAGAGCAATTGGCAGGTCATGTGGCAGGACTAACAGGTAATAGGTCTGTTATGATATTTAGAAAGTTCCAGTGATCGCTCCAGAAATGCAGAGTTGTCAATTTCTATTAATAGCCCTATGGTCACAAGTCGCTATTATTAGATTGTTTCGAAATACTGTAGAAGCCTCTAGAACACTGACCGAAACCTATATAAGCAAGCTCAATGTTACAGCGATTATCAGTTACACGCGCCTCTCAACGACATTTTTTCATATTTCGAAAATAAAATTTAGGCGGACGTCAATCAAATGTTTCCATGACGATACTCTTGTTCTTCTGCGGCAGTTGAATTCATCATGGAAACATTTGATTGACGTCCACCTAAATTTTATTTGCGAATACGAAAAAATGTCGTTGAGGGCGCGTGTTACTGATAACCACTGTAATTATAGAGTGTGTGTGTGTGTGAGTGCGAGTTTGAAAAAGTCGGATAGGAGCTAGCTAGTTGGATTTGTCTGTTACTGTGAAACCATAGTTAATGCAAAGAGATGGTTATGAAACTGGACAATTTCCTTTGTTTCATGTTTTTGTCCGTATTTTTGACCTTGACCCTGCACAAAACACACCTTTTTTCAAGAAGATAACCAATCAAATCCTTCGATTCAATTATGCGCAACTAATTTGCGAACCCGTGCGAAGCGAAAACAAAAGATTGTGCAGGGTTACGGTCAATTCAACATCGCTTGCAACATTGTTCTCGCTTTTGAAAGTTCTAAGGTTTCATAACCAGTCCCTCGATTAACTATGGTGAAACTACCCATCTGAAGTGATTAAACTGAATCCGTTGTGTTGTCGCGAGACCTATCTGAATCTCTCTATCTCGTAAACAACCGACAAAACTAGGTCAGTGCAAACCGAGGGTGACAGAGTGGATCCCAAGAGAAATAAACCATCGAAAGGAAAACCCAGAACATGATGGAGCGATGAGTCCACTTGGTTTCGAACGCCAAGAGACAGTTATTGGAGGAGGAAGAGAAAAGAGGGGTTCTTCATAACAGCGCGAAAATCACCCGCCCTGACGAGGATAACGTCATCATAATCTTTACTGGTGACCCAAACACTTCTTGAAAGAAATATCACATGAGCTTTTGCTACGGGAAGATTTCTGCATTCTTCACCGCAGCTATGTCATCAAAAGAAGATGTGGAGATTTCAAGTCTCAATGTTTTAACTGAAATTCACCGTGAAAACACAGGAGATAGTATCAGAGCAGAATCATAGTCTTTTCAATATACAAACTGCCACATCATTTTTTTACACCGTCAAGGGCGTAGCCAGGGGGGGGGGTCCTGGGGTGCCCGTGACCCCCCCTTTGTAAGCAGTTTTTTACTCAAACAACCTACAATATTCAGGTTGCGAAAACGCGACTACCCTCTGTTTGACACAGTGTGACCCCCCCTTTGAAAAATCCTGGCTACGCCCATGACCGTTGGCATTAAACAGGGAGGCAACTCAAGCCCACTTCAACGGGAACCTCCCCTCCAGCAAAAGAATAGTTAATTTTCTTCAAAATCTTTCATAGAAACCGTTTGTATCCAAAATAATTGAATTTCTGAATCATTTAGTTTTGACTTCAAATTTCCCGGACACCGCCATCTTGACGTACTACGATTGCCCTATTGTTATTACACAAAAGGTCTTTACGTCAGAACGACGGCGCAATAGCCCTTTTCACGGTTAGTTTTTCTCATTTGTATTACAATGTAATCTAAGGTAGATGTGAGGCAAATTTGGGTTAAAATACAAAATAGCCCGAAATTGCCCATGCCTGAAGTCAGAATTCTCTAGCAGGAGATGTGGGGGAAGGGGGGGGGGGTGAGGGTGGAGATTCTTTTGAATAAAGGATCTCGAGGTATAATCCTAATTGACTTTCAAAAAACTCTAGTATCTTTCCGTTTCCCCGAAATAAAATCTAATGTTCACGAATTTTAAAGTTTGCTGTAGTTCATGGGGCATGTAAAGAGACGCGGAAAAATCATGTAAAGCCACGGCAAACATCGCCTTCTGCCATCTGAAAAAAAAAATAGGCGAAGAGACACCAGAAATCAAGTGAGACCTGTAGCATCGGGTAAACGGCCACGATCGCAGTTTGCGGCAGCGTCTCGCAGTAAACGCGTCATAGAGTTGTGTCTATTTTTAAAGAATCATCTAAAAAATGCACCAAGTCAGACTGACAATTGATTATTTTCCTGGAGGGACTGACAAAATTTTATCTGCAAAGATTTGGCGCTTCTGCAAACAAATTTCCTCAAAAGTACCCCCTTGAAAACAATTTTCGCTTTTTTCACTGCCATCATCTCGGACACTAAACATATTTCAGAGTGAGCTGTTTTTTTCGGTTATGGAGCAAAGTTGTATTTTTAAGGTTCACGATTTAGTGTTAAATCGTTTTATTGCAATTCCCGCCGCCTTATATCTTGTTAGACTTCCTGAAGAGATCTTCGTGATCTAAACTGGTAATTGACAGATCCATTGCCTTAAGCTGCACTCTGGTTCTTCTTCGTAATTTTTTAAAAAGATTATTAAATTTACAACAAATAAGAAATAAATAAAATAAAAAAAACAGCTACAAAGGTTTCCTTGGGCAGCTGAAAAAATAAGGTCAACTTATAAATTAACTAGTGACAAATTCTAACTTATTATAACAAAAATGAATACAGAATATATAAGACAACGCAGAGATTTCTCAGCGTTTTATGTCCGCTCATTTAGTGAATGAAAAAAAATATGTGTTCCATTGGATAAATTTGTGAATAAACAGTGCGTTTCGGTTGCTCTGCCGCGGTACCGTGCCGTATATGTCCGTAATAATGCACCAGTCAATGGAAACCCCCACTCCCCCGGTCCCGGGAAAGGGTGGCGGAATTGACCAAGCTTCAAGGCAAGGTAAGAGGGACTAAAGTAAAGTGAGCGCAGTATTTTCAAATAGAGCTTGTATATCCGTCAGGGGACTAGGAATGTACAGGAAAGTAACATTTTTGGTCTCGTGATCGGTTTACAATAATCTCAGTCTGTCGTAAGGCGTTCAGTTCACTGAATGATGTTTAGAAACATGTAGCAAGTCAAGGAAAACGCATAACCATCGCTTGAAATAGCAAGTCAGTTGATGTAGAACAAATTGCTGTTTGCAGTTTTTCTACTCACTCACTATGATGTTTCGTCGGGTCAGACATTTGAGCCGGCTGAAATACCCCACGTGAAAGTGTTGATAAAACTGATGAACTTCCCTTGACGCCGATAAGGCAAGAAAACCTATTATCATCTGCATTTGGAACGCGGTCAATGCCTTGGCCAGTCAGTCAACAATACAGGTTTCGGAAAAAATGGATAAATGGGGAAGTGCTTCTTTAAGCCGAACTCGCAAAAATTCCCCTGACAATTTGCAACCAATGCAATAAAAGCGCTTGATTTTACCAAGTTTCATTAAGAATGAGGTGAGGGGTTTTTGCAAGTGATCCAATGCGTTACCTCTCAGGCTCAGGCTTTCCAGGTTTGGGATATCACTAGCGGACGTTTCCAAATCTTGCAGGTCACATTCATTCAAATGCAAGTATTCAAGGTCTAGCCTTGTCAAATGCGGAAAAAAATAAAGTTTACTGGTAAGTGGAGTGAGACTCCCACTAACACTGACATTGCTGAACGTCAACGATTTCAATGGCATGTCTTTGTCTATTCTGCCAAAAAGGGCCAACATGTCTTCAACATCTAAACTGGTATCACCTGTGCCAACTAAACGGAAATGTTGTAAGGATGACAATCTCGGGAGCGAAAGACCGATCGCTGCGGCAACTGCTGGAGTCACGTGGATTTGATCTAGCCAAAGTCTTACGAGGCTCTTGTGCTTGATACTGGAAACCAACCTCTTGCTTGCTTCTTCAGTAGAGGACAAACGAAAGGAAATGAAAAGCCGCGTGATGTTTTCAAAACGTGGCAACAATTCAGCGAGTTGTTCAGCTGCTTTTGGCGTTAACAGACAATCCAATTTTAAATCACACTTGCTAGGGTTTGGGAGCTGTTGCAAAAATTCGCAAACACTGTCTTCCGTATGTTGAATGTCGATACTCATCAAATGGGTGCAATTTTTGATTACAGCACCAAGATCTTTCACTGCAGAAAGTCCAAAACAACGAAACGTACTTAAGAACTTAAAGGACGTCTTTCCTGGAACCAAATTTGCCGATTGACACGGTAAAGCAGCAGCCTGTGCACTCTCAGTGAATAGTCTGGCATGGGCAGCACAACTCAGTGTTAAGTCTCTGAAATAAACTTTGACATCACCGTCGTGGATATCAAGGATTGATAAAAAACCGCAACTCGAACATGCAACGTCCAGGAACTTTCTCAAAAATACTCCGAGGGAAACATTTTCAGAATTCTCAGTTATCTTTATTGTGGCATCAAGGCAGTTCAGTGTTTTTACCACCTTGTGAAGAGTCGCAACGATATTTTTCTGCCAAAACATTTCAAAAGGACCAAAAATAAAAGTCCAGGAATTCACACCGGAAAACAGTAACGCAAGGTAAGAGGGTGGTTCTGTGAGAACTGTAATCCCGTCAAAGCAATCAACGCAAAGCTTTGCAAGCTCTTGCTTTGAATGTACCTCTTCAAAGCAATAAAAAACCAAATGACTGAAGCGCGAGTGCCCCAAAACAGCGTCATCCAATGGCTTGTATTTGTGGTCTTCATCTGATGTCTCTTCTGATATATCAAGTGAAGGATCGTTTTTTCTCACTGACTTCAAATGGTCGAACACTTTCCCAGCTCCTTCATCGCTTAGTCCACATATGAATAGAAAAACGTTCTCGAACTCGCGACAGCCTTCCAAGGTTTGAGTGTGCTCTTCAATCAAACCGAGATTTCCATCAGGTATACATTTGTGAGTCACGTACCAGGCTGCTAAGAATTCTTGTATGCTCTTATGAATGAAAGAAACCATTTTCGTTGGTTGCAAGCTTTCTGTACACTCAGTTACTTGAAGTAAACCAATGACAACACTTTCTTCACACAGGACTTCAGAAGAAAGTTTGCCATACGAGAAGATGTGGTCATCGTTTAAAAGACACTCTAAAGCCAACTTACCGATTTGATTGAGGATCTCTGAATTATCCTCTACTCTGCTGAAGCGAGGAGGGGTGTTCTTTTCTTGGTTGTGGCTTAAAAGGTGCTGGACAATATTTGAATATAAGCTCGTTTTGCCCTTCGAAAAGCCTTGTGACTGTTCCTTCCTCCATAGCGTGCAAAAGAAATGCAAAAGTAAGGGAACTTTTGCAAGGTCTCTCAGTTTGTTTTCTTTCAAGTGATCATACAAGTCTGTGGCATTTCTGTTGTCACCAAGCTGTCGAGTTATATACGTCAGTTTGTCCTCATCACTGAATCCTGTAATTTCTGCAAGCAGGTCTTGGAATTTTTGGAGCTCACCAGCTTTGGAAATTCGACTTGTTATCAATACACAGCAGTCTCTTAATTCTTTTCCACTGAATATGTCAAAGATTTGAGATTCTTGTCCACTGTGATACTCATCATAGCCATCCAGCAACAGAAGAACTTCATCTTGATGGTTGGTCATATAATTCAGAAGACCTTCCACTAACCATTTGTCTTCACGGGCAAAAAGGCTTGAGTTATAAATGACATCTTCGAGGCTTTGGCATTTGGAAACTTGCTTGAGGTCAACGAAAACAACAAGCTTGAACTTTCTGAGGACAGCTGTTTGTTCATCGTTTCCCTGTGTGCTTGATTTCCTAAGAACAGCCGTTTGTTCATCTTCTGTCTTTGAGTTATTCTCGACCTCAAAGCCCATTGTTTCTCTCGGCCGACGGCGCCAACGCGAGAAAAACTGAAAGAAACTGGTCCTTGTACCCGGGGGCTGGGGATTACGAGGGCCAGGGCCAGACGACACTGGTAACGAGAATGTCGGCGCCTCATCAAGTCGGGCCCAATCGACTGCCAACTTCTTCGCAAAAGTGCTTTTACCAATTCCAGTCTCTCCTTGCACAAGAATCCTCTTTGGTTGACTGCCTTTACCGATTGGAGAGAAGAGGTAACTGTAGTGAGCCACCTCGGACTGTTTTGACCCAGCTAAGGTGGTTTCCCTTTGGGTTACAAGCAGTCGGGTGTACACTTGATCAATGTCTACAAGAGACGAGCTGGACCAAACAGACGTTCGCACTTTGCATGTTTTTATGTAATGTTCTTGAAGCTTTGCTCGGCAGATTTCCTCACTGAAAGACTCTGAACATGAGAAAAAAGGTAAAAAGAGAAATGATCATTTCGACCAACGTTACGTTCAACATGCTGAAGAAAGTTCTTGTCTCTTTTGGGAAGTATAACAGAAGGTTTATATGCCTGTTCTTTTATTGAACCTTCACCTTCATCGTCAACGCTATCGCTGCTTCACTCTTTTTCACGTTTGTCCCGCGCTTGTCACGTATAAATCGGTTGTTTACAATTCACTAGCTAAAAATATAGTGCGAAAAGGTTGGATAATAAATAGCTTATTCGAAGATTTAGTGTGTAGTATCGTGGGATATTTTTTCTCGTGTCTTGTATCCCACGATATACAGAGTAAATCGTCCAATAACATATATTTATTATAATCATCAGTATTATTATTCCACGCCTGATGGCGAAAAAGCTGGTATATTGGAGAAATGTTTCTTTTTTCGTTGGTGGTTTCAATAAGAACCGACAACCGACAAAAAGTGTCGGCTACCTCACTCCGAGAATTCGGCTACTTTTCCCCCTAAATTCAAGTAATTAATGACACATTCTTTTCACACCTAAGATTAAAGTTCATTTTGACGATGACAACAGTGGGTTACTCTACTCAAACAAGCGACCAACTTGAAATTCTAATGAAACCCCTGGAACTGACTTGGGGATGCTCAGAAAAAAACCAAAGTGCTCCTTTTCAGGAATTTCTTCATACAATTACTGGGGTTGACATCCCCTTCAATATAATTGTGAAATGGTACATCATCTGAACATCAAGTCATCTTTTATGACCTCAGGTACTCAATGTCAGTTGTCCTTCAACTATACTCATAACAAACTTGTGTGAAAGTTATCTTATTTAATCCCAATTATACAAGGCCGCGAAGCGGCCCGCCAGTATAATTGAAATTATACAAACAAACGAAGTGAGAAATATATGAGAAGACATCTGGTAGAATTCCGCTTATTTGTGCTTCGAACCACTTTTTAACGCCACAAAAGCCTGTCCCTAACAGGGACAGATTAAAAATTAGAAATGACGTAATCCCATGGTGCCCCTGTATGATCACATGGTCCCATGATCCTCTGCATCTTTTTAACGCTGTGTGGGAAAGCAGAGAATACTTTTTAAGGGGTGGAGACTCATATATTTCTCACTTCGTTTGTTTATATAGTTTCAATTATACTGGCAGGCCACTTCGAGGCCCTTGTATAATTGGGATTATATAACACAAACTCCGTTCGAAATATATGAGAAGACATCAGGTAGAGTTTAATGCCTGGGCACGTAGTGTGCTAAACAGGGGTCGGGTATGACAACGTGAAAAGAAGAAATCACACAAAACGAAAGAACCGGAACATCAATTTTTAATAGAAGAATTAACATAACTGGGTGTGAGACAAAGTGAGTTACTTTAAAACAGCATGCCCATAATTGGACTTAAACACGGGCTTGTAATAAAACTTCTGAAAGGTACTAACGCGGGACCAATCCGCCATCTTCATAATGTCCTCAAGTGGGACGTTGTTCATGGCTGCAGTCGTAGATACACCTCGAACTGAGTGCGCCTTAAACACTTCTGTATCGATACCAGCATCAGGGTTCGAACACTTTCTCAGACCAAAAATTCAAGGCCTTTTCAAGGACTTTCAAGGGCTAAATTTTGAAATTTCAAGGACCTCTTTTTTATTTACGTCGATGAATTTACCCATAGAAATGGTCTGACAGTACAGTTCTTCCTCATTTTCCGTAACATACATGCGTGAAAATAATGTACGTTGTATGACATGACTTGAGTGGCTGATTATTTTCACTGAAGTTTTCAAAGATTAAAAATGCGGGTCAGAAAAAAATTCAAGGACTTTCAAGGACCAGGAATGAAGAGCAGAGATTTTCAAGGGTTTTCAAGGCTTTTCAAGACGCGTACGCACCCTGCAGCATTTATCAAGCCTGTGCGGAGCCAACGGCTATGAGTGGGTGACGAGATCGGTTTATGAGGCTTGACATAAGAAATGAAGAAAGGGTCTGGCTTGGACGTACGGCGTACTTCTCGAGTAGCTTTAAGATAATGACGCAAATTGTCAACGGGGCAAAGTTTCTTGTTATGAGGGTAGGATGCGAAAAATGCTTGGGGCAGCTGATCTAGGGAGCCCCGATGCCCTGATGAAATGGACGACCGAGCCACATTAACTGACCGATAAGCAGCGCCATTATTAAAACGATTAGTCAGGAAGAGAAGGACATCGCTCAGGGATGCTGAAATCGGATTAACTTGCCGTTTACAATACCAGCGACACCATATTCCCCAGGATGACTGGTAGGTTTTATGTGTGGATAGGCGAGTGGCTGACAGGAGTATTTT
>JALIRR010002351.1:5000-22500 GCA_023091755.1 Montipora sp. Colony 1 RG-2022
TCTGGTGAGCTTTAGAGGGGCTCTGCTTACAGGGTGTCTTCAACCAGCCAGAGGCAAATAAATTTACAAATTCCTCTGTTAAAATCTTTTGCCATGTGGAAGCACTGAGAGATATTCAATGACATGTAAAAACATGAATGAAGGCTTTATAGATTCTAATTCCCCACCTCAGGTAGACTTAAATTGTAAAATTTTCAACCAGTGCGAGTTGGGGAGTTTACATGTACTTGGGGTATTTTACATGAATTTTGAAATTGGATAGAGTGATATCAAAGTTTTAACAGATACATACATGTACATGCAAGGGTCTAGGAAAATATTTTAAAGCCCATTGTCTTTGACCTCAATTTTGTACTTGCTTGTATAAACATTATATAGAATCAACATCCTGTTTCTCATTGTTTCAGAAAAGATGTTCTTCTGCCTCCTCCTTTGTTGTGTGAAGAGATTGTAGAAGACATGCTAGTTGACACGGTTAGATTTTCTCGTAAAAATTTAAAGGGTTCTTTTAGTCGGTTGACACTATGTTTCCAAGTGAACAATAATTTTTTTTGAGAAAGATGTTGCAGCTCATCTCTGGGTATATACCTCATGCTAGCCCACGTATATACCGGTAGTTTCAGCCATTCGTAGCTACTCACATTTGGAAGTGTGCTGTTTATTCCAAAGTTGTACAGTCATATCATGGTGATACAGTGCCCGGTGTTTTCTTTGTAATAATATTACATGAAATGATGTGATAAGTGTAGGAAATCGTATGAAAGCAAGTGCATTTCAGGATTAATGGGCACAAGTGATGTTACTAGTGACAAGCAATTTCATCTGACAGGGCTGTCACTAATTCTTGATGTAGGTGGGGAAATACAAAAAAATAGCCGGGGATTCGAATTGCTGTAGTCAAGTCAAGATGCTGGTTTTATATCAAAGTAGCCGGGGATATACCTCAAAATACAAGGGGAAAATCCCCGTCCCCCGGCCCTTAATGACAGCCCTGGATCATCAATTTTTATTCATTATACTCAACAAAATCACTCCATCGCTTTACTTCCACAGCAACTTATGTATTACACTCTATAACCTCTTTTTACACTCCATAAGCCATTATGCATTTGTCATTGACCGATCAGTAACACACAATACATGTATTTTGTTGAGAAAATAATAACACTATGTAACAGGGCTGAAAATTTAGACCCTGGAAAACATGAGGAAGTGGTGCTGAAATGAATTGAGTTGCTGAGAAGTGAAAGACAAAATGGAAGACAACTAAAGGAAAAGTAATTTATCATTAACTTTTATCGTTTACAATTCAGGTCATGTGGTTTAGCAGTGGTGGAACCAAATCTGTTTTGCACAATGATGACGTGGATAATATTAACTGCTTGTTTAGTGGAACCAAAGAACTTTTGTTCATAGACTACAAAAAATACAAAGGAAAGGTATCAATACAAAATGTTGTGTGGCTACATAGCTTATGTAACAAATCGTTTTTGGCAAAAGGGTCCCTGCACACCAAAATAGCAGTTTTCAGGTTACTGAACTAAGGGAGGATTCTACAATGTTTCCTACAGCTTTTCTTGCAATGTTTTTTCTTATTACAGGGTGTTTTATACTAACTTCTACCTTTAAAGGCAAGCTTTCGCACAACGTATGTCTCACAGATCAAGATCATCTCATGTCGATTCTTGAAAAGTGGTCTTTCAGTTCTTCCATGGCTCTTTTGTCCAAGAATAATCGAAGGCCGCATGGCAGCCCGGTGGCTCAGTTGGTTGAGCACCGGGCTGCCATGCAGGAGGTCGTGAGTTCAACTCCGGCCGGACCAACACTCAGGGTCTTTAAATAACTGAGTGGAAAGTGCTGCCTTTGTAATTACGTCCACAAATGGTTAGACTTTCAAGTCTTTTCGGATAAGGACTATAAACCTTAGGCCCCGGTCTCACAAATAACTTCCATGTTCATTAGTTCCCTGTGGGACCTTAAAGAACCCACACACTATTCGAGAAGAGTAGGGGATGAAGTTCATGGTGTTGTGGCTGTCCTCTTTGATTATATGGGTAGGTATAGCAGGTCCCCATCACCTGAATAGCTGTCAAAACTTCAACCTGCTCAAACAAATAAATAAAAAAAAACAAACATGGAAAGGCCCATCGATGCCCATTAGACACTCAGTTGTGGGAAGTCCTTCTATTACATGTTTTTCTTTCAGAACAAAATTTACCCTCTATAGAAGGTTTCTTAAAATCAAAAATGATTTTTGCATATCATCATTGCATTAATTAAATCAAACCTTCGCCAAGTGGAGCACCATATTCATAGGAACCTATGAGTTGCTTTTCTCATGGCCATCATGGCTAGCGGTATTGCTTGTGGCCATGTACGCACGATGAAGTTGTTCAATAATTAATAATAATTATCCTAATAATAATAATTATAATAATCAATATGCCGAACATATAGTGGCCATTTAGAGTGTACATCTTTGATATTAGACATCCATTTTAAGGTCAATTGGCACCTATCAAAACAAGGTATCTGTTGACCAGTATCATGTGACCATATCATGGGCTCAAGTTTAGAGCGCATGAGATCAGCTGTACCCAAGTACTGGGTTTTGATTGGATTGCAGGCTTAAGCCAGGTTAACTGATTTTAAGAATAAATAAAAATTAACCTAGGAGTTTTGCTTTTAGGCTTGGCTAAATCTATTATTAGCATTTAATTAACTCAAGAGCGACTGTGCCTGAGCTTTCATTTTGACTCACAGAGTCACAGAATGGCACCTTTTATTGAGTAAACAAACTATAAATTTGCAAAGCAATCTTATTTTTTGTAGGTCCCAATTGATTTCCCTTCTGGAGGATACTCTGGAGTGGATGTTGATAGGTGGGAAAAATGTGATACTTATTTGTGTTACTGTACTTAAGAGGCTAAATGTCTTCGCCCCTTGGGAATAACCTTGAACTAACAGCAGGTAGCAGGTTCTGTTTGTGATAAAACCACGCAACTCACAGGAGGGAGGGAAATTGACAAAATTGTTTGTGTCTAGCGAAGAGGTTGAAACTGAAACCATTGGACTTGTTGTTACTTTAAGTGCAAGAAAGCTTCCCTTGCCTGAAAAGTGGCGTCGAACACAACACTTTTCAAGAATTTGAACTATTTACAAGTGAAAGTGGGCGGGGCAGTGACTCAGTAATTCGTGCCCATTCCACAGATTGGTGGTTTTCATAGTAGCTTAATCAATAAAGGATTCAATTTGGTTGAGAGGCAAAATTTTAGAGACTTTTGCAAGACATAATCTTTCACGTTTACCATCCCACCAAGCAGCAATGCCACTTCTTTTGAAACTAACCCCTTCAATAAAGCTGATAACCATTCACAGCCCAATGTTATACTTTTCGATTCATGCTAAATGGAGCGAGCCATTAACCTGACAGTATAAAACAGGCCACCTTTATTAAAGGACAGTGCCTACTATTGTTATTACACATACATTCTGCACTGATGATCTCGAGATACTTGGGTTTCTTATGGGTGGTGCTTACTAATACAGGGCAATTTTTGCGCTGTTTAAAACTATGTGGAGAAAGCAGAACTTAGCAAGTGCTCTTGGTACATTAAAAAAGATAATGTGGGGTAACCTTGTATTTTCATTATTAAGCTTCAGTTTGGAAAAGAATACCATGCATTGCTTTGTATTTTAAAGTTTTTTACAAATATTGTTGATTAATTTTATTATCTTTGAGAAATGCATGGTTACCCCCAATTTTCTTTTTGGATTTCAGTAATATGTTTACAATACAATACAATACATACTTAATTGACCGCTCCCCATAGGGGCTTTTCGGGGCCAAGGAAACACAACGAAGGAACAGAACAGAACAACAACAACAACTGTTAAGAAATTCCTAACTGGCCGGACGCAAACCAGTTGGCTATTTACACTTGTCAATAACACTTGTCATAAACCACGCAAAAACACCTTTGAATTTATTGCAGGCACCGTCCTTGACATGCAGTTGGTAACTAAACCAAGGCTCTTTTCTAAATATCATGGCATATGCTTTTCCCTCATTTCAAAGTGTTGTTTTGTTGTCTTTCAGTGTTGATTTTGTCAAGTATCCAAGTTTGAAAGATGTTGAATACTATAATGTCTCAATGGAACCAGGCGACTGTTTATTTATACCTTACAAGTGGTATGTTTTTGCAATCTTAATTAAAGCTTAAATGTTGTTGTATTTTTTTTGCAACTGGTTTCATTTGACTTCCAAGCAAACAGATAGAAATAGTTTACATTTAGTATATGGCAAGCAATTTTTGCTTAATGGAGCAATCTGATTGGTTGGTTTTTGGTTGGGATTTTACACTACAGACCATTACCATGGAAACGACTCGTTTCTATTCTTTTTTCTCTCTCCCAGGAAATAGTATGGTGGCACAACGAATTAACAATAGGTGCAACTTAACAAAATCTTTCTCTTATTTTCCAGTAATAATATTTTTGGATTTATTGTATTTCACCAGGTTTCACCAAGTCAGGTCATATGATCGCAACATAGCTGTTAATGTTTGGTGGAGGCACGAAACTGACTTTATTCCCCAGGATTGTGATATGGAACCAAATCAAACTTTGGACAAGTTTAACTTCTCTTCCCTTCAAGAGGAAGGAAATAATCAGGGACCCCCTGACTTCCTGTGAGTTGAAAAAAGAAAATATATCGTCATCGTCATCATCATCATCATCATTTATCCATTCATTCATACACTTTATTTCAAGTCAAATTATCAGAGTAGCTCTAATATTGCGCTAATATCTTCGAGAAAGAAAAATTAATACGTAGTTAGAAGTCTAAGATACTTAAAAAGTTCATCTTTTTTATGGCGATCTTAAAATATTTTAGTGATGTCACTGTTCTCATACTGGAGCAAGTTCCACATATTGCAGCTTGGTATCAGATACAATCGAGTCCATAATTAGAATTTATTATTCTTGGTGTGGGTAAGGTGACTGTGTTCTTTCCTGGTAACTGGAGTTACAAAGAACAAACAGTTCTTTTAGATATTCTGGATACGTAGAAACACAAAGTCCTTTGAAAACAACAATGAGCATTAAATGTCCTCTTCTGTTGTGTAAGGATGTTTCATGTCTTTGCTTTCTTCAACAACTCATGATAACTTGACATATCTTCAAAAATAACTCTTGAAGTATGTTTGTGCAAAGACTCCAATTTGTCACAGTTTCTAGTGCCTAAAAAATGCCAAATTAGGGAACAGTATTGAAGTTACGGTAGGACTAAAGCCTTTTATAAACGTTTAGAAAACTCATTAATAATTCATGAGCCTAACAGCCTATCAAAACACCGATAAAACGTCACGTGTATGAGCTTTATATCCTGATAAAACACTCCTCGTTAGTATTCTTTATATAAAGAATACTAATAAGGCATAGCTTGTTTTTCTTGTATGCTAATCAATATTCACCTCTCACAATTTGAACCATTGTTTTGAGTCCAGAGGGACACGCTCTTTGTGGAATGTTTTTTAAGCCGTTCAAAAAACTCGCAGTACGTGTTTTATTGGGTCTAAAAACACTCGGCTACGCGTCGTGTTTTTAAACCCCGATAAAACACTGCTGCTCGTTTTTTAAACATTACATTGTAGCATGACATTTCTAGTGATGATATTTTAAAATCTCTTAAGAACACTGAATTGGTGCTTAACCTTCCCACATATTTCGACATATTTGTGAGATGTGACAGTTAAAGCTGAAATCCTTGTCGATAGTTACGCGCAACAAATGGATGAGTTCTTAACGAGAAAAGAGAATTCGTAATCATTACTATCCGCGCCAAGCACCTCTGCTAGGTGCTTGTATGGATTTACAGTCATTCCTATTAGCAGTTCATGTTCCAGCCTTCTGTTTAGTGTTTCGCGGTCCTTGTCGGACGAGTACAACTGCTTACCATCAGCGTATGCATTCAGGTTTGCGTGCTTTATGCGGGTAGAATAAATCAGTGATGTGAATAAGCATGGGACCAAGGGTACTTCGCTGAGGAAGTCCTCTTCTTACCACTTCCCACTCAGAAAACGTGTCACCAATTTTAACGCGCTGTTTCCTTGCGGAGAGACAGCTCCTCAAGAGTTCAATACGCGTCTCACTTTAACCATAGACATCAAATTTGGCCAACAAGAGCGAGAACGTGAGGGATACTATCGAAGGTCTTTGAGTAAGTTCATAGAAACAATTGCAACAGTTTCTTTACTGTCATGGCTTTTTCTCCAGTCTTTTGTCAGTCTCAACAAGACGCCTATAAAGGCGTATCCGTGGGATGCATAAACAGTTAACACAAATTATCCAGTTACAGTTAACTACAACTATACGGGTAAAATTCGGAAAATGACGAGAGTTTACCAGAAAGATGAATCTGTAAGTTAACTACAGTAAACACCCGCATATAAGAATAAGTGGATTAAGAACATCAGGCGGAAATTTGGCCAACAAAGCACCATATAAATAAGAACAAATTCAGCCTGATAAATAAAACATGTTCTTAATACAAAGGGAAAGGGTATTAGGATAAGGAAACAATACATCACAGTAACTTATATCAAAGTACTATGGTGTTCAGGACCATTACAAACTATAAAATCTCTTACAAAATAGCCATGTATGTTAATTACACCTCTAGAAATATATAATTTGAAGTAATTCTGAAACCAATTCTAAGAACACTTTCAGGCTGATTTCTCACCAAGCACCCCTCAAATAAGAACGCGATCAGCCTTAAACCTGAAAAAGTGTTCTTATATGCGGGTGTTTATTGTAGCAGGTATTTGTTGTAAAACCAGAAATAGAGGTATGCTACTAAATTTGCAAATGAGAACAATCAGCCCAGCAATACCATCAGAAATTACTTTTACTAAAGCTTTTTGAGGAATGCCTGCAGTTTAAAAAGCTGGGATTTCTTTGGAATACTGAATGGAGATAGGTCGCTTCGTTTGTGCATAAACTAAGGTAGAATAATATTTCTTTTTGTATTTGATTTCTTCTTTATATTTGGTTGCTTAAGGCTGTTCTCTAATATTCTTTTTCCCGTTTTTGATCCCTGTATTGGGAGGAATGGGGATGGAATCCCTAAACAGTGCAGTTATTGGGCCTGTTGACTCTCAAAGCCAGCAAGTGCTCTGGGCTCTTGTTCAGCATGCCATTTCTTGAAACGAAATTTCTTGTGTTCGCCAGAAAATGGTTTTCTCGTTGATAACGTTTTTTGTGAGAATGATATAAACACATGAGAAATGAAATGATGGTAGAACCAACTGGGATCTCGGAAAAAATCCGAACTCCAGATGGGATTCGAACCCACGACCCTCCGTGATCTAGTCGGATGCTCTAACCACTGAGCTACTGGAGACTCTATGGCGAGCAAGGGTGAAATGTGGGTATTGAGTCGAGCTGCATCACGCAGCTACAGAGTAGCTCGCCATAGAGTCTCCAGTAGCTCAGTGGTTAGAGCATCCGACTAGATCACGGAGAGTCGTGGGTTCGAATCCCATCTGGACTCGGATTTTTTCCGAGATCCCAGTTGGTTCTACCATCATTTCATTTCTCATAACGTTTTTTGTTTCCTTTTTCTAGCGCTCATCTTGAGTCGTTAGTTGCTGAGAGAAGTGTCTCCTTTGTGGATTTTGAAGAACTCTTGAAAGAAGTGAGTAATATTAACAAGGCGGAGGAAATTTTTGTGGTGGGCCAGTAGATCAAGTCAGCTCAATTCTGTGCTCTAGGAATGGCGGAGACTGTAGTTACTTTAAAGTCAGGACCCGTTTCTCGAAAGTCCCGAAACGTTACGGGCTATTTTCAGGTGTCACGATTCCCTTTGTATCTCAAGAACGGAGAGGGTTTAAGTCGTCAAAATTCACGGTCAGTCATTTTTCTTTTTGTTACTTTGAAAACATGTTAACAGATCGGCTTTCCAAAACAAGCGGTTTGCAGTTTCGCGCCCGAAGAGTTTTCGGGACTGTCGAGAAACGGGCCCCAAATAAATTTTGTTATCGACAAGTAAAAGTTGTTTTAAGATTTTTTCCGTTATATGTTTTTACTGAGATTTTTACGTTAAGCCATTGCAAGCTGTAAGACGAGGCAAGGACGCGGTTAACCAACTTAGTATAGATGTTTTTATTTAAAATGAATGTAATAGACGCGACATTTACTCGCTCATCTTCTTCCGTGTTTGTGTTGCGTAGGATCCAGTTATTATGGGTGACCATCCCGTCGTGTGGAATGAACAGCTTTCCTCTGTCACCAGAAAGGTACGACGTTACTACGTCCCCACATAAATGAGTAGAGCCCTGGGATTTTAGTCCAGGGGTGATATTCAACATTTGACCTCTTCCTTTTGGAATTCATCGACTTATTAACATGGGTGAGGACGAACTGAAAGCTCTTCTCCCAGATAATTACCAAAAGTGCTACACGGCCAACGTTTGCAAAACGTTTGCAAAAACGTAATCCTTCCTTGTACTTGTACATGTTCATTGCCGTGACATTGACATCTTCAGTTCCCACGGCTTGCTCCCCTCTGACCTTGTAGCTCAGTCGGTAGAGCAGCGGTGATCTAACCCGAAGGTCGTGAGTTCAATTCCCACCCTGGTCAGAGTTTTTCTCTGTCCTTGTGTGGGCCCATTTCCATCAGCAGGGCTAACGCTCACATGGTTCATATGGGGTACAAAACAAGCACTTCACATTACACTCTAATCCGTTAAAATTACCAATTGAAGAACTTGGCCATTCTCTGATAATTCTCCACGTTACTCACTGCAATTAGTTTAGTGTTTTTTAATGGCTAAATCTTTTATATGGTGCTGTAAGCTTGAAAAAGTCCCTCCAAATTTTAAGGGTTTCTTCTCCTTGTAAGCTCGCAATGTCGCATTGAGACCTTTGTCGCCCCATGTAAAGGAAAATATGGATTCTGGATGCAGAATAGTGGATCCCGGATCCCGACTCGTGGATTCCGGATTCCAAACTCACTTGTTCAAACGATGTGGATCCTGGATTGCCAGCGAAAATGGGGAGGCAGACAGAGAGTGCGGACCAGGTATTAGGGCGTTTGCCTTAAGATTCGGAAATACCGAGTTCAAGACCCGTTCTGACCACTCGTTGAATTTGATCCTAGGTTCAACTTCTCTCCTGCACTGGTAAATAGCCAACTGGTTTCCCTCCAGCAAGTTGGGATTCTTAGAAGTTGTGGTTCTGTTCTGTTGTGTCTGTTTCGCTTGCCATGAAATTGGCCCTATTTGAAGCGGTCAACTAAGTACTGTGTGTATGTCTGTAAGAAGAAATCGTCAAATTTGTCTGTTTGCAGATATTTGAGACATTAGACGTGGACAAAAGTGGAGAGGTATCAGCAGCTGACATACAGCATTTGGGAGAAGACAGCCGGGTGAGTTAATAATGTTAAGATTGGAAAAATTGCAAAAACGTAGGACCTTGGAACTCGCACAATGTAATAGGCCATATTGCGAGTTCATGTCTGTCTCCTTTTCAAAGGATGTTTAAGTGCAAAGTGTTTGTGATGGTAATTAGTTCTACGTTCCATACGAATGAAAACTAATTTTCATAAAAAAAAACTTCGCACTTAGACTCGCTTTGAAGAGGAGGCAAACATGAACTCAGAAATGGCCTAATGTGATTATTTAACACCGAAGGCGAAGTGATTATCGGTGAATATTCACCGATAATCACTGAGCCTGAGGCGAATAATTGTTTTAGTATAAATACACAGGTGATTATTTCAAAAAAGAGAAAAAAAACATTTCAACGCGAAATCATCTTCACTTACAGTGGCAAAACAACTACTGGCAGCCATTTTGTCCGTCGAGGTGATTATCGGCTGATAATCCGAGATAGCGAGCCAATGAGAGCGCGCGATTTTGTATAATCACCTGTGTATTTCTACTAATGTAAATTAGCATGTATTGCCATTTTGCCGGTACTTATCAGAGGCGTGGGGAGTCGTGCAAAAACGTAGGACCTTGGAACTCGCACAATGTAATAGGCCATATTGCGAGTTCATGTCTGTCTCCTTTTCAAAGGATGTTTAAGTGCAAAGTGTTTGTGATGCTAATTAGTTCTACGTTCCATACGAATGAAAACTAATTTTCATAAAAAAAAACTTCGCACTTAGACTCGCTTTGAAGAGGAGGCAAACATGAACTCAGAAATGGCCTAATGTGATTATTTAACACCGAAGGCGAAGTGATTATCGGTGAATATTCACCGATAATCACTGAGCCTGAGGCGAATAATTGTTTTAGTATAAATACACAGGTGATTATTTCAAAAAAGAGAAAAAAAACATTTCAACGCGAAATCATTTTCACTTACAGTGGCAAAACAACTACTGGCAGCCATTTTGTCCGTCGAGGTGATTATCGGCTGATAATCCGAGATAGCGAGCCAATGAGAGCGCGCGATTTTGTATAATCACCTGTGTATTTCTACTAATGTAAATTAGCATGTATTGCCATTTTGTCGGTACTTATCAGAGGCGTGGGGAGTCGTGTTAGGTGCGCAGTTGTTTGAAAGATTTAGATTTGCAGTTTGCAGGCGTTAGTAGGCTAATTCATTCTACGGTCAGCCTTCGCCGCGTGCACAAGTCCAATTTCGTTTATTGTTATATCTCCCGAAAAAAATATTTTATGCCTTCGCTAGGTTGCAAATGATAGCGTTTATTTACATTGTAAATAATGTTTTTCAATAAAGACACCCTAGAACCTCAAGGGTCGCACCACTGCCTTGGTCGGGGGTACACGTTCCCCGGTTCTTTCCAACTGCTGGTTTTTAGGTTTTTAGAAAACGTTTCGGGTCCGAAAAGTCATTTGTGAAACACCAACCGCTTGTTTTGGAAAGCCGATCTTTTAACATGTTTTCAAGGTAACAAAAAACAAAAAGACGGTTAAGTTTGACGACTTAAATCCTCTCCGATCTTGAGATACAAACAGAATTGTGAAACCCGAAAATGGTCCGTAAAGTTTCGGGACTTTCGAGAAACGGGCCCCGCCTGGGCCCGGTTGTTCAAAAGCCGATCAAAGCTACCGGTAATCCCAGATTAGAAATTAACCAGTTTATTTCTCAACTGCCAAATGCTGTTGAACGCTGATATTCGGCAAAACTTTACATCAGAAGAAGTCAATGTTTAAAAACAAAAATAGGCAAAAGAAAGTAAACTTTCACCAAAAAGTCGAAAACATAAAACAAAAGTTTACGCTAATCCTGGATTAAGTTAATCGGCTTTCGAACAACCGAACCCTTGTGCATTTTTTAAAGATTTTTTACAGTTAAATTTTTTGTCTGTCCAACGCGTCCACATATCATCTAGCTCGAGTGTCCGGTTGAGTAGTGGAGGCAAAGTAGACTTGGACTGTCAGAGGCCTTCGAAGAGCTAAATGGGCACAAAAACAAATGCAAACAAAAATCGTTTGAAAACAACAAATGAGTATTGCAGCAATTTCAAGTGATTGACCAATTAACTTAGCGTTGGGCCCCCAACCAATTAGAAAAAAACCGACACATGTCGTGATTGGGCAACGCTTGGAGTCGGTTGCATATGTTTTGTCGTTTCCTCGTTCAACTCGGCCTCTCCAACTTTGAAAGTTTGTCTGTTTGTGGACAGTAAGTAATCCTACTTTTCATATATATGATACTTGGTGTAGTTTTTGCAAGAACGACTTTAAACGTAGACTCATCCGGCTTTGTAAAAAAGACCAATGGAAAGTCAGAAACTTGCTTTGCTTAAGCCTAGTTTTCATTTGCCGGGAAAATCCCAGACCATCGGGGACTTCGCAGTTTCCCGACCATCCCAGATTTTGCCGACTTAATGAATACCATAAATCGTAGACATCCCCGATAATCTAGGATGGTCGGGGACGAATCGGGAAAATAGGAAGCGTTTCAGTTTTCACGACGTTTCCCAGATTTTTGCGATCGTCGGCGATCATTCCCGACATGTGAAAACTCAAATTTATACTGTCCTGGACATCGGCGATGGTTTGAGTTCGTTACCAATCCTTTAAATTGCAAGCTTCAATATTTGGTGCTCTTTCCATTTTCCGCCAAAGTCACTATAGGGAGAATCTGGGGCAAGACGATATGCTGGCAAAATCTAGGACGGTCGGGAAAGTGCGAAATCCCCTGGGATTTTCCCGACGTAACGAAAACGAGGCTTTATCTGCTTTGTGTTGCTTTCATCGGAGTTGAAAACTACTGTTCTATTTTCGTATTTTCCCCTTATAGCCAGTCTTGCCTTCGAAGGAAGAATTTAAAAGTTTGCCTGACTTTGAAGTCAGTCAAATTGTTTGTTATTTCTCTTTAGATTGAAAGTGTGATCGAAAACGAGTTGGCCAGGATCGAAGATCTTTTGGAAGATCAACTGGAGTCAGAGCAATCGAACTCTATCGAAGACGCCACTTCAAAAGATGAACTTTAATATTCATGATTGTTTAAGCCAACATAAGTTATTTAAAGAAAACTGAGGGGCTGTTAACTGGAGCTCCTTGGGCAGGCTATGTTTTTTTCGGAAGATACAAGCGCGCCCCAAAGGAGAGTTTTCGATTTAAGTTACAACACTTGAGGTGAAAACAGAACCCTCAAACCTCGAAGGGTAAAATTGAAAAGGTTATTCTACAAGAAAGATAAAGTAACTTTGGCGTCAAAGCGCGTTTGCTTTATGAAGAGTTGTCCATCATTTGTTGTGGTACTTACTTTTCTTACTGCTTTGAAGGCTCTCGATCGTATCTACAACACCACAAAACAACTGGCCCCAGTTGCTCGAAGGGTGGTTAACGCTATCCGCTGGATAAATCACTATCCACTGGACAACTCAATCGGTTTTGTTAGTGTTATCCCCTGGATAGTGATTTCTCTGGTGGATAGCGTTATCCACCTTTTGAACAACCGAGGCCAGGTCCTCACGGGCGAGGACAAACCATGAATTTTCGATTATCTCTGCACTCCTCCCAGCCGAGTCTTTTTCATTTTTTGATAGTTATTATACATTTTTAACGCGGAATGACTTTAATTTCCGCGTGATACCAGTGATACCAGGCAAACAGTTAAGTCAAAGCCGTCCAAGCTGGTGTTTTTTTTTTTTAATCCATTGTTCGTCAGGTGCAAGCGACGAGGATGGAAGTAAGTTGGTTAAATACGCCTGCGCCCTCTTTGTTGTGATCAAATTCCTCACGCCTACTAGCACCCTGAATTTCCGAACTCCAGAATAAGAATAGCCTGCGTGGCAGGCCGTAGAAAGGAGCGCCGGAGTGTAAGGAGGGAGGGAGGAGGGAGGGAGGAGGGACGCTCCCTCCCTACACTCCGGCGCTCCTTTCTACGGCCTGCCACGCAGGCTAGAATAAGAAAGAATCAAACACCTGGAGTACGCTCTAGAAGGATGTTAGGGCTTCGATTTGATGATAAACGCGTCACAACTTTTAGAATTATCGAAGATCATGGAAGGGGAGGGGTGAAAATAAAGAATTATTGATCGAAAGAAAAAAATACAGCACTCATATCAGTCATACGTCGTCCAACTTAAGCCGAAGAAGTGTACGAGTGGGCTCAGAGATTCAAGTGACCTACGAAGTCACGGCGAAGCGTGGGGTCGAAGTCCACAGGGTACCCAAGTATTTATGGCAGGATTCAAACGTTCTCATGGCAAGAAATGAATACACGCGATAGTTCAAAGGCGGAGCATGAAAGGTGTCCCAGACATGGAAACAAACTCCACTGAAAGATACTTAGAATTTATTTCAATTTCGTATTTAACGCGTCTTTATAAATCTTTTTAATTTGTGAGATAGTTTTATGAATCTTGAGCTTAAGATAATTAAATTTGCAATTTTAATATGTTAATATGGGCAGCTTTAAGAAAACCAACTGGTCAACTAAGCCAACCTTCGGAGACTAATATAATGTAAATTAATTATTTCTTCCAAATAAAGGTTTTTATTTTTGATTGTGTAAACGTTTGACGATTTCTAGATTTCCTTTCCAAAACCTTATATTGGAACTCATTCTTTGACCAAAGGCTTTTCGTTTGCTTTTCATAAATATAGAGTAGCGTTCTCTTCTTTTTCGGGAAGCTAGAGCAATAAGAACAAAGAGATGTTATACTAATGCACTGAGTTAATTAAACAGGTTATTTTTTCCTAAACTTTGTGTCGCGCTAACTCTTTTCCGGGAGAGCTGACTATTTTCCATAATTTTTTGTTGCGTGCTTTTGTGCACGTCGAAACGTCGAAACGTCGTAATTTGTTAAGGGTGCGTTCGATTGACCGTATTCCGGAATGAGAGTACGTGGAGTGATGATTTAAAACAGTATGTCTGGCGATTTGAAGCAACATGCATAATAAAGATATGTTTAAAATAGTATTTTAGGAGGTGTTTGACAATTTTAATCTCCGTGAAAACGAAGGATTTTTAACTTCTATTCCATGTATTCCTATTCCGGAATACGGTCAATTCGCCCTTGTCACACGGCGGCCATATTGTCCCGGGAGACCAAAAAAGCTTTGTTTTACCACGTCAAGTCTCGCAGTGGAAACCATGGGGGTGAGGCTTGGCGTGGTAAAACAAATCTTTTTTGGTCTCCCGGGACAATATGGCCGCCGTGTGACAAGGGCGAATCGAACGCACCCTAAATGTTCAACCTCGACTTAATTCACTTGATCGCCCCCACTAGCCACTATACTTACTTTTGACCTTGAAAATAGAAGAAATTTATTCGACAATATTGCATTCGCCTTTGCTACAAACCAGGGTGGTCACAGCAAACTTGGCGCTTGGCTTTTTACCATCTCGTGTCCCCCAAGAACGGATAGAATGGAAAATGAATAATTAAACATTGAAAAAAGGTCAATCAAGTTTTGCAAAAAGTTACCGACCACCCCAAGTTAGCGCCGTAAACTTGTATTTTCGTCAGGTTTTGATATAGCTTCGTTTACTCCTTTGCCAGCTTGAATTGTTGTTGTTGTTCTTCTTCGTCTCTTTTCAGTTCTTTCGAGGATACCTAACGTACAAGGTTTTTCTCTCGTGACTTGTTCTTTCATGGAATGCGAGTCCGCGTTTAAATTCGACAACAGCTGAAAGTTATGGGACTGATTGTCCTCAACACTACCACGTAATTTAATTCCTTGGATTCTTCTTTCCTTACCCCTATCCACGCTAGCATTTTCTTGAAGTAAAGACAATTTTAAATCTTTAATGATCGGCTCCATTTTCAGTGTTTCGTTCCTTATTATAGGGGATCCTCGTGATCTCAACAGCAAACATTCCTGACTGAGTGTCTTAACCGGTTCAGTGTTTTCTTGCACCTCTAACAGCTTTCCTAAAGTGTTGTTTATACTCTTAAGCAACTCTTTTCCTCCTGACGTGGCGATTGAATGTCTTTTCCAACGATTCTGTTCTTTATCGTTGTACGGTGATGGGCAGTACACACTTCTCCTCAACTGTACGTGTTTCTGATCCAGTCCATTGCAGTGCGTCACGTGTTCATGAAGTGGTTTGTGCTCTTTGCCACCAGTCACAGCGCTTTGAACCTCGTCTTGAGCTTTTATCGCCGTTAGCTGGCAGCACAAGCCATACGGTGGTAGGACGGGCGTATTTCTGCCTCTTGACTTGTTTTCCGTAGAGGGCAAAGTAGAAGTGAACCCGAAAGGACCGGTGGTGGGATGTTTTTGATGGTTTATTCCTAGGTTTTTGGATGGCAAGTAGGACTGCGGAAAGGAGAACCTTCTCTTATTAACTTTAACCTAAAACAAAAATGGCGTACGTGAAAAGAACAGAAGTGTATCAAATCTAGACACATTCCTTCTTGCCTTATATCTCGAGGAAAGTTCTTTGCCTTATATTTGAAGAGACGTACCACTGTATGGGAAACTATAAAGAGGGCAGTTTGTGTGAGGCCATGAAATTGCTAGTTTATTCACGGTGTATGGAGAAGTGTACGGATTAGTGTCAGATTGTCTACCTCATTTAGATCTTAAGTACCCGGCGGTACAGGGTAAGTAAGGCCGGGGTATCACGGCCATTAAGATGCTCAAGATACACATGAGGTTCACGAGTTGAAAACTTTGAGATCCCAGTCCCAATGCCAGCACTTCATTTTCATAAGTCGACAAATACTTCATTTCCCGTGATCTTTTAAGGCTGGTTTTCACTAGCGACGGAGTCGTAGTCGTAATCAGAAGCGCAGAGCGATACGATCGTGTGAAAATCAAATTGTCGGAGTCGGAAGCAGAAACCGATTCCGCTTATGATTCCGTCGCTTATGATCCATTGAAAACTGCATTATCGGAGTCGGAAGCAGAAGCGGAAGAATAAACCAATCCCAATGCTCGAATCCAAGCATTATGATTGGTTGGTTCTTCCCTTCTGCTTCCGACTCCGACAATATAGTTCTCAATGGATCATAAACGACGGAGTCCTAAGCGGAATCGGAAGAAAATGGGAACGTTCTGATTATGACTCAGGTTACGACTCCGATCTTTGATTTTCAGAAAAGTCATAAGCGCTCTTATGACTCCAACTACGACTCCGACTCTGACTCCGTCGCTAGTGAAAACCAGCTTTTAATTTATTCCCAAACCAAAACTCACATATTCAGTCAGGTAGCAAGGAAATCGTGGACGGAAATGACATGTTGATCGGAGGACCCCTCTCTACAGATAGGAATGAAGTATAATAGGTGCCCGTTCTCTTAAACGTCCTGAAACTCGAGCCTCGAAAGGTTACGTCCTCTTTTTTGCCTAAAACGAAGGGTTTTTAATAGGCTCGATTACCAGCCGCTGTTTCGGGAAATGAGTCAGCGCTCTCGGGTAGGATACCCGAACTCGAGTGAGCGGCGGAAAACGAGCCTAGGTTTTAAACATGATTTTAAGGTCATAAAAATAGTAAATTCATAGATATCATGCTTCGAGCCTTCTTCCTTTGAAGAAACAAAGACATATCCGATACCCGAAGTGGCAACCTCGTCACCTTGGACAGGAATGGAATACGAAATACGCTAGAAGGAATTCGGTTCTTTCGAGAAACCAGTCCCAGAGACAAGACTGAGCGGTAAAAAGCGTGCACAACGTATTTTTGGTTTCAACGGGCGCTTACCATTTGTCTGCAAAAACCGATTATTTCGTTGACGTTCCTTCTTGGGCTAAGATCTCCATCTCCCAGGTATGACGCCATTTTTTTCATGCTATCGGTGTTCTTTCTTTAAAGTATAGATTCTTGCGTGTTTTTTCATGCCCGTTTAATATACAACGTACCACATGCGTGGAAAGTAGTAGATACATTGCCTTTCGATTTTCACCGGGGACGAAGGAATGAACTTCATGTCAACCCCGTTAACGTTGTTTCTAAAAATATTAGTCAAAATTTTTGTTTTCCAAGCCGTTTCAGATTGGTTACAACGGGCGCTTACCATTTGTCTGCAAAAACCGATTATTTCGTTTAGAAAACAAAC
>JALIRR010002351.1:32500-55000 GCA_023091755.1 Montipora sp. Colony 1 RG-2022
TTTGTCCAGTAGATCTACAAAACGGAAGCTGTGAAACGCGATCGGCGCGAAAGTAATCTTTAATTGCCCGCAGTATTGCATAAAATTGAATTGAACTGAGTAATATCGGCATTAATATGAGCAAAGAGATAACGGATTGCATTTTTGTTCTCCTACTATTGTTCTAAATTCGAAATCTTAACCTTAATTCTGAGTTTCCGACACATCTTCGCTGGAAAATCACTCGTTTTAATGTCACGAATTATTCGAATTATTCGCAACTATTAGTTGCAACTTTGATCACTATTGCCGATTTTGTTCTGCAGATTTACTGTCTGTTCCTAATTCAAAATGTCTCGTAATTACATGTATGAATAGTTAAAAAGTGCTGGATGGATCCTTGCTGCTTCCGTCCGTTGATATCGAATTGAAATGAAATTTTAGAATATTTGTTCGCGTAGAAAACAAAAAAAGTAACTATTAAGATGTAAGAGATAAACGTATTACTCTTTACCTTTCGACCTACAATTTTAATACGTCAAGCTGTTATTAACGTTTTGCACGTACCTAAATTCCTGAAATTTACGTAAATAATCCCTTGTTTTGGTATAGCTTGCCCTTCGGGCAATTTTTGCAAGCATTTGCCACGCATGGTAAATTCTATTCTATGGATAACAATTTAAGTGTTCGCAATTTAATTAGTTTTGGCGACGACATCGCAATTTTAAAGCTTAATATGACAGGCTTTCGTCCGATAATATTTCTTCGCCGACGTAGAGAAAGGACCCCGAGTAACTTCAGCTGGAAAATGCCCAAAAGAGTTAATTTGGCAGTCCCTGCATGTAGCAGATACATGCTGTTTTATAGTACACAAGCAGTTCAAGTGCGATACGCTATTGTTTTTCAAAAGAGGTGTTACAAAGCGAGACAACGATAATTTTAAACCAAGGACCAAAGATCCTTGTAAAATACAATCCGTCAGTTGTTGGCGCGGCATTTTGGGATATTTCCTACCTTCTCTCCAGTCAGTACGTGAAATCCTTGCTTTACTCTTGCGAACGAACCCTCTCCGATCGTTTTGCCCAGGAGATAATTACCAATCCGTTTGCATTTTATATACTTGTTTAATTCTTCTTTGGTCACCTCACATACTCCCTCGGGCAGAAAGCCGTTTGCGCGTTCGTCAGATTCGTCGCCCATTCGTCGTTTTTGCGCCACAGACTTTCCACCGAGCAATTGTGTTTTCATTTCATCGTATGAAGCCAGGAAATAGACCAGGTGCGCGGAGAGGAAAGAAATCTTTAGATGCAACCACCCGACGTGAAACTAAAATCGACGGAATGCGAACAGCGTGGACCAGGGCTGCTTCATGTAAAACGATATTAAGATCTTATTTGCCAACTGTCAAACCGTGACGTGCAAAAAATGTCAAACACTCGACATGATTCCGGGTCAATTTACCCTTGTTAAACAAATAATTATTAATTGAAATCTGATCAAACGCTTTTCGTCATGTAAGTGTCAGAAGAGTTCACGCTTGTCTAATTACCTTTCGGGGGTGCGCGCGCATGTCTTAGCAATATTGCGCATTTAATGCACTTCAAAGTGTCACATTCCAAAGCGATTAAGTTCCGATCTTAGAGATAGTATAGAAGCACGACAGGGCAACAAAAACTATAATATTAAATTACGCATTAACGGTATAAAACCAAGACAACTGTTTCGTGATTATCCCATAGAATCTGCTTGACTAGACTGCGAACTGCGTTACCATGAATACACGAAGAATTGCACTATTTCTTTTTGTGGGTTTTTTTTGTGCAAGGTCAGCTTCGCTCTCACCAGAAAGTGTCTCATTCTCGCCCAAGACATGGTTTCCCAAAGACTTTCAAAGACTTGAAGCTCTGTCTCTAAGTAATTCCCATCGACGTCCAAAAGCGTTGGCTTTCAGCGACGGAAAAGGTATGGTGGCGGGAACAAACAACGGGTTGGCAGTACACGCGGGAAAAGAGGCGCTAAGAAAAGGCGGGAACGCGATGGATGCTTGCTTAACAACAGCTCTGACTGGTAAGTGAAAGACATCCACTGAATTCAATTTTAGTTTGTCTCAAAGATAACTCTTGCTTACGAAATGAACAAAGTGCACACTTCAGACGATGGTTTCCTCTCATTTACAAATACGGAAGATAAAGAATTTTTCTTGAGAGGTAACACCTAGTTTTAAAGGATTTGCAGATTAAGAATCACTGGCGTCGAAATGAAGTCGCCATTGTTACTTTGTCTTCATGATTTAAGGCTGTCTCCGGTTTGCATAGTTTCAAAAAGAAACTGCTGGCACATTTTCCCTCCTTACTCAAGCGGCTTCTTTGTATTTCAGCACGTTTTCATGACTCCAACCAAAAGTTTTAAGGTTCAAGATAATAATTTTCGCAAAGTACCAGACATAAAAAGAAGGTTATATGTTTTTAATCAAGAACTAACCAAAACACCCTTTGCTTGTCACTTCTTTTCGGCGGTTTTCTTTGGTTCCCCTTTTTACTGTTTATTTATTTATTTGTTTGTGTACTATTTTTGAACGAAAGAGGAAAAAATGTTACCATTTCATCATCTTACCCCGACATATAGCTGGATTTATTTTATTATTATTATTATTATTATTATTATTATTATTATTATGATTTTTTTAAGGGGGGGGGGGGGGGGGGAATTACAGCTTGCAGCACCCGTAAAGAAAGTTAGTTCAGCCATTTTCTCTCATATACGGAAAAAATTGCCTGGAAAGGCCGTTAGGAACACATCCATGTTGTGTCATTATAGATGGTATTTTTATATATTCTATAACATGCTGAAAAACCTCAACTGACAGTACACGGCCACTTGGCACAAATATTGGTCGTTTAACATTCGGAACCATCAAGGACGTGTTCAGCCGGTGGCCAGAGAGAGATTCGAACCAAGAATATCTGAGCCATACTGCCTCTCAGCTAAAACCATGCCGCACACGATGAGAAACAACTTAATTCCGCCCGCACGTGTGAAAACGGACTTTACATAACAAAAATATGCGAGTTTGTGGCATAGGTCAGTCTGATAAGGTCCTGATAAAAACGAATCGGGTAAAAAAATAAAGGAGTTGTAAACGGATTGACCGAAGTTCAAAAAAGCTGCGAGACAACCGGCGAACTTTGTCTAAGAACTTTAAACCCCAATAAATATGTTATCATTGTTGTTCAAACTTTCAACAATTTTGGACCTTTCGCTACATGTACGTCGGTGGTTTCGTTTCTTTACAAAAATCAACTCACGAACTGACGACTTTTAAAATGACGAAATAAGGAAAAATGACAATTAAGAAAAAGAGCAAAAGTTGGTTGATGTGAGTCGTGTGCTTTCTATTTGTATAAGCAGATGGAATCTGAAAGCTTTTGACTAACACATAATCTCGTCTAGGAAGAGCAAGCACTCTATATATCGTGTCCTTAGAGCAGCAGGGGGTCTTTGAGCAAGACATCATTTATCAAACGATAAACAAATGTGTATGATTTGATAACAGTTATCGTAACTCAGAACGGTATGACTCATTAGAATTTGACGTTTCCGGTCGATTTGATCCTGCTGAATATCACTACTTTGCAGTTTAGTATACACCACTTTTGCAGGTAGTGAAGCACACCCTTTTGCATAAGAACCTTTCATGTATAAGAAAGTTCAGCCTGAGATTAACAAAAATTTTAAGAACATACCCAAGCTGCGTGTCAGTTAAGAACGTCTTTATTTTGTTTGTTTTTGTGAGTTGTGTAAATAAAGGTAAGAGAAATATAAAACTGTAGTCGAACAGGACAATTTCTCATTGTATGATACACTGAAGAACAACTCACTTTGTAGTCGAACTTAGTGTATCAAACAACGTTAAGAAATATGTTAAGAACGTTTTCAGTCTCAAATCGCCAAAATATAATAAAAAACGTAATAGAACGCTCACCCTGATTGTTCTTGTAAAAAAAAACAGTGTAGCAAGTACGTGTGCGTCTTCAATGAACTAGCAAGCCATTTGTCATCAGCTCTACTCTCTACAACACATTCGATAAATCGCATGGTACTAAGATCAAAGCAATATCAGGTTTTTAAATCAAGCTGTTTTTTATGTCTTATCCATACTTCTGAGAACTGAGGAAAATCATATCTCGCTGCTACTAAAATACTTTTTTTAATTATGTGTGCGAAACTTAAGTTAAATTTGTAAAAAAATATCGCTAAATGCGTGAGTTTTATTCCAATCACTAATGGCATTAACGACATTAAAATACTAATATTCTCACTAACTTTTCAAGTAAATACTCTATTTAGTGACACCGAGTAAAAAAGGGCATCCAAGCCTTAAAAGAAACATCGGCAATCGAATTTTTGAGACATTAAAAAGAGATTGCAAGATATCAAGCCGGATATAACTCAGTTAAAATGATATTTATTCATTTGAAAAAGTTAATTTTGTGCAAAGCGCGACCATTTTACGGCAACTCTGATTTGGAGCGAGCTAACGCTAAGAAATCGATAAGTGGAGCATCGAATTTCATCCTTCAGTGGTTTGCTCTTCCCGCAAATCAACTTAAGTTCTGCGAAGTCCATGATTAGTTCACGAGACAGCAAAATTGTTGAGAAGGAAAAATCTCAAGAGAAATTATTGCTTAGCCTCGAGTTTTCTCGAATGGAATCTCTGGGCAAATTTCAAGAAGGTCAGATGCCATTACTTCTCTGATAACATTCATTAATCCGATAGTCATCAAGTGAAGCCTTTAACTGTTTTGTTATGTAGCGCTCAGATCATCAAAAGACAATTATGTTGCCTGGAGGGGTAAGGAATCTTATCAGCATCTCTACAATTTTCTCTGACAATTTGACTTCTTGAAGTTATGAAACAGAGTAGTTTGCTGAAAGCTGCCAATTGGATTTTTTTTTTGGAAATCGCTTTATACCGGGTTTATACCACTAGTTGTCTCACCGAGACAGTGATCCGTTCAACGGAGTCTACTCATATTTTCGGCTTCAATGTCAAAAGTGCATCACCTCCTTTCTGTTAATTTCGATCACGATCTTTTTGCCCTTCGTTCTTGTTTAGAAAACAAGGGCATTACACATCTGAACACGAAAACTCTCAGTGTTCACCGAGACTGATCCGTTCAACAGAGTCTGCTCATATTTTACTTCGATGTCAAAAGTTCAACACCTCCTTTCCGCTGTTAGTTTGAATCACGATCTTTTTGGCCTTCTTTCTTGTTGAGAAAACAAGGGCATTACACATCTGAACACGAAAGCTCTCGAGTGTTCAGTGGTTCCTATTTAAATGATCACATGGACCGGTCAATAAGTTCACCGCAAATTCAAGTGCACGCTTCAGGTCTACTACGAGTCTTATCACTCAAGGTTGCATGTTCGAACTAACTTCATGCTAGTGTGAGGAGTATGCATTATGGGGAACAATCCGCTTAGACCACGAGGTTCACGGTCTTTTTGCCTTTGATCCGTGAACTTAACAGAGCATGTTTCACAGTACGGCGACCGTAACAAAAAGTGTCTGCTTAAGTCCAAGCAGAAGCATATGACCTTGGAGAGTGTAACTTGCAACTGTCTTCCTTGGAACAAAGCAGGGGATTTTAGACACCAATTTTGTGCCCAAGTATGGACAAAATTAAGATCCAAGCTGCACGCGCGGGAAAATGCGCGAGGTACGTTTATCCAAATAAGGAAGTTTGTAAACTCAAAAATCCCCAGCTCTGAACCAGACTTAATCGCTTCAGGGTCATGAGCTTCTGGTCCAAGCCTTTGCTACATTCCAAAATGAAGGTTAAGTGTTAGAATAAGCGTTATTTTCAGTTTAGGCTAAATGAGTTCTCTTTAATTTCTTAATATGTCCGACGTGACAATCAACTTTCGGCTTGATTCATGGATTAACACCTCAGAATAATTTATTCATTCCCTAGTTCGCACCTTTTTAGGGAGAATTAGGAGACGGTGGAAGATTAATGACGATTACAGTGATCAATAACGGCAATTTGTATTTTAATAAAATGACGTTGTCGATGCATGTCATTGTTGTCCTTGGGAACGCTCCTCGACATTAAAATACATCGTTAGAACCTGATGGAGATCACCAAGCGTGCACCGACTCTAAACACTAATAAGCTAATAATGATAATTGCTTCAATTTACAATAGCTCACTTTTGAGTTGCTGTTTTCCGCTGTCACGGCAAGTCCACGAGCGACAACATTCAAAATAGATGAATGAGTTTGATTTACGTGAAAATGGACAAATCGTTTTCGCCTCAAGACTCGCACGCACTAAAAGCGAAATAAAGTGCAATTAATAGTAATCATCTTTATAAACTGCCAAGTCTTCTAGCTCTAGGGAACTAATCGGAGAGACTGTACAAAGAAATCAAATCAAAATCGACAAGTCGTTTTGTTTCATGTTGGTCTTGAAAGCATTAAATCATGCGCAACTAATTTGCGAACCCGTGCGAAGCGAAAACAAAAGATTGTGGTTTAGGTTTCATAACCAGTCCCACCATTAAATATGATCATACTCAATCTTTTTCTACTTGCTATTATAGTAATTTATTTTGCAAAAACTTAATCTCGGAGCTCTTTGTGCTTTGCGTTTATCAGATGGGCACCGTACTATCCTGGAAAAACAGCCGATTCCTTATCATTTTCCCTTCATGATAACCTTGATAATCTTAAACGGTGACATTGATTAATAAATAAATTGAGCCTGCAAAATCTAAATTTAGATTGCCATATTTATTATCAATCATTGGTTTCTAAATTATTACTTAGGGGCAAAAAGCTTGCCAATGATTTAGCCGTAGGATTGATCGAAAGTGATATTGGTGATGATGACTCAGTGAATAAGGTGACGCTCATCAAATCGGCGCACATCTTACTCCGAGCCGAAAGTCAAGCTGGCGTAATATCACCGCATGGCAAATTAAAATATCTGTTTTTGAGATGCCAGTAGACAAATCCACATTCGCTAGTTGTTTTGTTTTACCATACATGCCCACAGTTTTCAATAGAAGCACGCTCTTAAGGAAAACGCAGTAGTAGAGACGAGACGGGCACGCCTTGTGTTGACCACAAATGGCAAAAAAGAGAGAGATTAGCATCACCTTTACGTGAAACGCGAACGGCAAAAGTGACCACGTGACCATGATTTTCCCGCCATTTTCTACGTTTGCCGGCTGCCGCTTGCCGTTTCTACGTGAAAGCAGGCATTTTCGCGTTTGCCGTATACAAGAAATTTTCTTCTCGTTTTCTTCTACATAAGCGGTTGTTTGCGGAAAAAAAGTACCGCAGAAGCATTTTCTGGTATGTCAAAGGAGGAATTTTAGGTTTCATGGTTATAGATCGTTCATAACTGACTCCTCGCCGCAATTTTCTTCATGAACGCACGTTGACTCTGTTGACCGACAAAACAGCTTCATCGAAACGCTCAAAATTTGACGGGTAAGGATTTTATACAGCGCCTTTTTCTACAACTAGAGTGTTTAAAGACTCCGAGTTTTTGTTTTTTAACAACGAAATACTCGAGTTGCCGTGGGTCACGCTAAGCTAAAGAGACCTTTAGATGCACGTTTACGGCTAACCGCAAACTGAGGTTTGAGATTTGCGGTTTGACGGTAGAAGTTGTGATAGTTCGTGCATTTAGATTTAAGTAAACAAGTGCAAAGCTGCAGAGGCCGCCATATTGAATTTCCTCCATTCTCAGCGTTGATGTTTCAGTCAACGAAATAAATAAAACCACGGCTCTTTTGATTGTTTAATTCACATGGAATGAAAGATAAAAAGTTGCTTTTTATATCTGCCCCGTTCATACGTGGGATAATGTAACTTCCATGCCATAAAGAGCTGAGGTAACTTACTTACGTGAAATTAGCATCACCTTTACGTGAAACGCGAACGGCAAAAGTGACCACGTGACCATGATTTTCCCGCCATTTTCTACGTTTGCCGGCTGCCGCTTGCCGTTTCTACGTGAAAGCAGGCATTTTCGCGTTTGCCGTATTCAAGAAATTTTCTTCTCGTTTTCTTCTACATAAGCGGTTGTTTGCGGAAAAAAAGTACCGCAGAAGCATTAACTGGTATGTCAAAGGAGGAATTTTAGGTTTCATGGTTATAGATCGTTCATAACTGACTCCTCGCCGCAATTTTCTTCATGAACTCACGTTGACTCTGTTGACCGACAAAACAGCTTCATCGAAACGCTCAAAATTTGACGGGTAAGGATTTTATACAGCGCCTTTTTCTACAACTAGAGTGTTTAAAGACTCCGAGTTTTTGTTTTTTAACAACGAAATACTCGAGTTGCCGTGGGTCACGCTAAGCTAAAGAATCTCTCTATTTTACGTGAAACGTGAAACGGCAAGCCGACGTTTGCCATTTCACGTAAATGTGATGTTAAATCTCTCTATTCTTAACACCCCTCTCCAAAATAAACAAAAAACAACAACAGCAACAATAGAGATAAACAAATTTGAGATTTTGACGGCAACTTGAAGTAAGCATGGAACATTAAATTTTGGCTTGTCTTTCATATACCGAATCCGAACTACTTAACGTCCATAAAACAAAAGAACAAAACAAACATAACAATATCTAATCAACAAGGGCAAATCCGGAATAACAATGGTTCTTTTGTCTTCCGCCATTTTGGTCCGGTATTTGAAAGTCTACCGTAAATCTTCCACCCTTTCCAGGGGCACCCAACGACCAATTTGTTGTAAAATGTATTATTATACCCCAGTCAATGAAAATAAATGTTATTAAGGCATTTTCAGGTGTTTTTCAGTGTTTCTGGGAAAACATTATCTGTTCCTTTTTCCCAGCAAGACACACAAGATATTTCCCAGCCAGCTAGATAAGATTGGTTGGTTTCCCAGCCAGCTGATCAAATTCATTTCCCAGCCAGGAATTCCGCGCGCTTTCAAATCCCTCGATCCAAAACGACCGAACAAAGGCGACAAAACCGGGACAAAACAGGTTTTTTTCCGCAAGCGCAATCACTCTGACCAGCCGTCGTATGTTTGTGACTACTCTCTGGGAGAGGGAAGGGGTTCTTTTTTTTTTTTTTTTTTTTTTTTTTTTTAGTCGTCCTCAGTCTTCAGAGTTTCTACAGCCAGCTCGGGTTGAAATGCTAAAAAAAGTCAGTAATTCCCAGGCAAAACCTCTATCAATAATAAATTTCCCAGCCAGCTCATCAAAACACCTGTGTTTTTGCCAGCCAGCAAGATTCCTCTGGGGAACAGATAATGTGAGGAACAGATTCATTGGGTGCCCCTGCCTTTCTCGGCTCGAGCCACTCGAGTTATGTATATAATATCAGACCTTATTAAGGCCATACTGTGTAAGGTAAACGAGATAATAGTTAATCTAGGGATGGTTATGAAACCCTGGGAATTTCAAAAGCAGGAACAATACAATCGCAATTAGATGTTGAACTGACTGTGACCTTGCACAATCTCTTGTTTTTGGTTCGCAAGTTAATTCACTGTTAATTTCAAATAAATTAATCGAAGCTTTTGATTGGTTATCCTGCCGAAAAAAGCGTGTTTTTGTCGGGTTTTTTTGTGGAGGGTCAAGGCCAAAAAAGCGAACAAAAACATGAAACAAAGAAACTTGTCGAGTTTCATAACCAGCCTACGTCTATTAACTATAACGAGATGAAGTAATCTCGAAAGGTTTTTGTTACCGTAGCCGTCGACGTTTCTCATACTCCCTATTAGAGAGACTTAGCATGGCGTTTATGTGAAACGGCAAACTGCAAATGGCAAAAAGCAAGAAATTTTTCTTATTGTAACTCGTCTCTCTCGTGTGAGAAGTTACTATAGTTAATAAGCAAGAAATGAAATCAAGTGAAGCTATGATCTTCGCAATTACGAACGCAATTTCTGCAATTGCGTAGAGAAGCCTGAAAAATTCAGGACTTCAACGGGGTTTGAACCCGTGACCTCGCGATTCCGGTGCGACGCTCTAACCAACTGAGCTATGAAGCCACTGACGTTGGGAGCTGGTCATTTGTGGGTTCTAATGGTCCCGTGAGGAATGAATCAGTGATGAAATGGTATATGAAATAAATCATATATGAACTGCGGATATGAAATCAAGTGAAGCTATGATCTTCGCAGTTATGAGCGAAACAAGTTTCTCCCCTTATTGACAAAACGCAAATTTAACAGATTTAACGTGGCTCCCTAAAGTACTTGCAGGTTACGAATTACAAAACAGGGTACGAATTACAAAAGGAAACCTAGTTAATTTCTCTTAAAGTTTTCCCTGTAGAGATTTACCAGTACGGGTACCGATATAATAAAGCTTATTTTTGGGTGCTAATTTTTGGATTATGGCCGTTATCATGGCAACATCACATCTAATGACAGGCAGCTATATTTTTATTTTTGGCCTAAATTCCTTAATATTTATACTTTCCTGCGGTGAATATGTCTTAAGAAATTCTGATTGACATTTGGTCTCAAGATAAATAGGCATAGATTTTATGATTTCCAGATAATCATCGTTCCATGATTGACACAACCTTGAATAACCTTAAGTGCTCGGCCAATCACAATGTCAGAGAATGCGGTATATTAATTGGAACTTCGCTTAGAGTTTTCAGAGTAGCTTGTAACTGAGTGAATTCACAGGAAGAATAAAATAGTTAAGTTCGGTCGAGACTATTGATTGAGTATCGTTCATTAAAGTGTTATCCCCAGTAAACGGGGCAGAGTTTACGAAAAATATTTTTATTCTTTGCCACATTATGGGAATGATATTGCCTGACATTTTAAAATAGTAAAAAAGTCAAGGTCGTTCAGGTGGTTTTGCCAATATTCTGTAATTTGTCATTTTTCTAAACATACTCGGTTAGATCAAATATAGGGTATTTGATAGGAACTGTATGTGAGCCAATTAAAAAAAATACGGAAGGGAACGCGAGAAATTAGCAGTTAATTTTACAGATTTGGTCGCGTCGACGTCACAAAAAAAAAACAAAACAAAACTAAACAGAAAAACACGCGCGATTCAGGCTTTGCGCGCCATACTAGACTCTAGGGAGCCTCCTTAAGTCCGACATTTTGCGATCTGCGGTAAGCGAGATGCTATATCCCTCTATGGTTATTGTGTGATTTCCGGCAGTAGGAAGGGAAAACATGTAAAAGAATTAATTAAATCATCACAAGATCTTCTCTTGTGTATCCGACTTCTTTCAAACTGATTAGTTAAGCTGAAACTACCCATTAATTTTTTTTTATATTTGAAGAGTAGTATGAAAGACTCACTCTTACTGAAAACGTCACTTTTTTGGTCGATGCTACTCTTCTTCACGAGTTTTGAGTTTGACTAACGAAAGATGTGAGTGAACATAACCCAAGAGTGAATGAGAAAGTTCTTATGGCATGGGTGGGCTTCCGTTCCCGCGAAAACCAGTTGTCATGTCCTTGAAAAAACATGGAAGAGGCAGTCACGCGTGACATTGCTTCTCTTGATTGGTTAAATTGGGTAGCCCTTTGTTTGTTTTGCGCCGAAAGTGTATCTAAAAGTAAGTCCATTTGTGACTTTGCTGGCGCAAGACCTGAAATTGATAGAGAAACACTCTTGTCTAATTCACCCTTGCATAACCTTGATATCAGTCATTCAGCCAAGGTTTCAAGTACCCACATCAGTCTGTTTTCACCAAGAGTGAATTAGATGAGAGTGTTGATCTATCATTTTGGGGCCTCGCCTCAGCACAGTCACAAATGGATTTATTTTTAGACACACTTTGCGCGCGAAACAAACAAAGGGCCACCAATTTTAGCCAATCAGAAGAAACCATGTCACGCGTGACTGCTTCTGCCATCAACTGATTTTCGCGGGAACGGGTATTCTAAAAATAGACTCATTTATGACTGTGCAAGGGAGCCCACCCATGCCATAACAACACTTTTATCTAATTCACTTTTGGCTTTTACCCAACTGTTATCTTGTTTAGCTGTGAAGGTAATTCGACATAAAATGCGAAATTTAAAGTAGAGGCTGTTAGGACAAAAAGAAAGTGAACTTGGCGATAAACCGTTCGGTTAACAGATGAGAGAGCATAGAGAAGCGACTGGGCACGAGTCTGTGAATCATCCAGTAAAAAGTAGGCACGCATGGCGTACCTATGGGCAGTCCAATTAGATAATACGAGAGAAATCATCATACTTTTTTGATATTCGTAATGTCGGTAATGCTGTTATACAGTCTCGTCATGACAGAATGGTTCGTTGCATTACTGTCGGAGTTACTTTGCCTACTCAAATGTTCATGGTTTTCAGATGATTTAAGTTCTGTTGTCGTCATTGTTGGTGTTAGCAATTATTATTCTTGTGGTATTGCAAGGGCCGATTTACACGGTACGATTTTTGTCGCATGCGACAACGGCTTACGACAGGCCCACGACATGATTTACGATTGTTGTGTACGTCAGAAAAATTGTCGTAGCATTTTAAAACATGTTTTAAAATGCTGCGGCAATCGTAAGTCATGTCGTAGGCCTGTCGTGAGCTTGTCGCATGCGACAAAAATCGTGCCGTGTAAATCGGCCTTAAGAGACTAATGCCATTTTTCACCATATTGAATACAGTATAGTGCCGCGCTGGGTGTTTCTTCCGTGAATTAATTACTATTGCAGTGTAATTGTGTGATGGTCAATTGTTTAATCATTGAACATCAGCATTCATTTCATTATCACATTCATCGATTGTTTTTAAGTCCAAGATACTTACTTGAGAAAAAAAACTGTATTGCATGTCCGTGGATTAATCAAAATTTTCATGGTTTTTAATTATAAATTATCAATGAATTAATACGTTAAGTGGCTATAAAATGATAATATGACTGAAGCTTATTTACAGAGCTCATGATTTTTTTTTCTACTTTCTCTCACCAATGTACTTTTGTGAAACTTTTCCTTTAAAGCAAATGTTTGGCTTTTTGCGCACTCTCAAGTTTGCCACCATTTGCACGAGGCTCCTCTCGGTTCTTCAGTGCATGAACACAGCTTGAAACTCTTTAGATTTGAGTAATTTAGTTCTGAGTGAATGGCTTTTCTTTTGTTTTCCTATAGAAATAGCCCTTGCAGCTGGCTCTCACGTGTCTTATGCAGGAATAGCCAACATCTTATACTTCGACAGCTCAACAGGCGACACCTACAACATTGACGGAGGCTGGAACAAACCTTACTACGTAGACGCAGCCCAGATCCCTGATCATCACTCGGACCAAAGTAATGGAGCCTCAGTATTAATCCCAGGATTCATCGCAGCCGTATCAACAGCTTCGGAGAAATATGGGCTGTTGCCGCTATCTAAGCTGTTGGAGCCTGCGATGTACTTTGCCTCGAAAGGTTTCAAGCTACCAGCTCACTTAGCGAAAGAAATTGGAAAAAACTTCAACCCGAGCAAACTTCTTCGCACCAAAGAAGGTACATTATTTTACGGGGTAATAAAGAAAGCCAGTGGACCTTAAATTGATTGTCTTCAGGCGATTTTCTCAGCCAGCATAATTTACTCTCTTAATTTAAGATTAACGTGGTGTTACTAATTTTTGTTAATTGCGTAACTGTCAGAATCAGGGCATGGCATGATTGTGAGTAAGAAAGAAATGTAGTCGCAAGGAACTTCTTCTCGGACATACGATTCGGAAACTGAAGATGTTCAGGGCTAAAATCCTTCAGTTGTTTTTTTTTAATTGACGCTGTGGTGATAAAAAGTTTCTTTTCAGTGATAAATGCTAGGGAAACTCTTATCCTAAATTATTAAATTCTACCTTTGTAGGCAAGTATATTTTTACCAACCCCAAGACAAAGAATTTATACAAAGCTGGCGAGCGATTTAGGCAACCAAAACTGGCCAAGTTTCTCAAGCGTTTAGCGAAACATGGCAAGGGTTACTTTTACCGGGGTCCTTGGGCTGAGGATATGGTGGAAACTGTCCAAGGCCAGGAGGGTTACGTCACCATGGAAGATATGACTGCTTATGACATAAGATCACCCGAGCCCGCAAGCACCTTGTATCAGAGATATCACGTGATGACGTCAGGCGTGGAATGGGGTGGGGCCGAGCTTGTGGAAAAATTAAACTTAATGGAGTTGGCCGGGATTGGTACTTCTACTGACTCTTATCTAACGAACGCAACGAAGCTTTTTTGGCTGGCATCTATTGGACGTCTTAGTTCTTTCACTTCGTTTTTCACCCACGGTGTACCTAATGGAAAACAACTCCTGAGAGAACACTTTGGCGTAGATGTACACGATTCTCATAGGAAAGCGAAGGATTTCGCCGAGGAGATGTGGGACAAAATTGGTTCAGTCGAGAACATGAGAAGCATCAATGAGCTCATGAGAGAAATTGTTGCAAACCTCGGAATGGATATGGAATGGAATGAGCAAAGCTCATCTGGAGTGGTTGCAGTAGACAGAAGTGGCAATGTGTGCTCTTTGGTGCATGGCACAGACAGCGAGTTGTGGGGCTCTGGTTTATTTGTGCAAGGAGTAGGTCTTCCGAGTCCTGGAATTGCAATGAAGTCGTTCTTGAAGGCCACTAGGAGTGGCGGTAGAGTACCCTCAGGACTACAGCCTGTGATTGTCTTCAAAGAAGAGTTTCCAGAGTTTAGTCAATTTGGGAGAAGGTTCAAGCGAAACGTGCCTGATGCCAAGATGGACCTTAAAATGCACAAGAGAGAAAGTTTGAAGCGTCGTGAAAATACAAGGAGGAACGTTCTACGAAGATTGGTGGTTTTTCGGACACCGAACCGTGTCCGCGCGCATATGGTGGGGCAATCATTTACACAGTCAAATCAACGGGAACAATCAAGTCAACAGAAAGAGCTGGAACGCTTGGTAAACAAAGGCAAATTTGACGAGAACGACGAAGAAGAAGACGAGAAGAAGACGAAGCAGAAGAAGAAGAAGAAGAAGAAGAAGAAAACAGCCATTTGGTTGACAGACAATCTCTCAAAGAAAAGAGAAAAGGTAAAGAAAACAGGACTCAAGTTAAAGGAAATACACCCACTCCAACAACAATGGAATTAGAAAATATCCACCCCTCTAATCTTTATCTTCGAACGAAGCCTTTGAGACCAATACCTAGAAAGCAGTATTTCAAGAAGGTGACAGCCTTTGAGGCCACGAATCCTGAAAATGCGCTGGAAGAGGAGGCGGAAGAGGAGGCGGAAGAGGAGACGGAGGAGGAGGAGGAAGAGGAAAATGAAGAAGAGGTGGAAGAGATATCAGAGATAGGAAATGGAATCCGAAAAGGGAGGGAGAAGGAGGCCTTTATTAAAGAAACGAAGTCCATGGAATTTCCTCATTTAGGGATTCCTTATGCTTGGCAGCCAGAAATTATTCAAGAGGAAAGAGGTGAGCCCGCGTTCCATACTAACCTGGTTCCTGTGCTAGCACTGGCATGCGCTGGACCGTCGCATCAATTTGTGATCCCACAATACTTAGCAAACATGTTAGACAGTGGAATGAATCCCAAAGCAGCCCTCGAAGCTCCGACTTTTCTTGCTCCAAGCGGTATGTCTTTTCAACAAGACATTCAGGTTGAAAAATATGTCATCGACGAGAATATCCTGAAAAAAGTGGACGAGTTTGGGCAACCATTTACCGAAGTGGATTCCCAAACGGCCGAAGACGTGGGTGGATTTGGCGCAGCTGTCGCTCTGGATAACGACTGGAAAATGTTTGGATGCGTGCACCCGACCAAGGAAGGATTAGCTGAGGGAGTTTCGGTATTAGGATCGCCGAAGTGAAACAAGACAAGTGCTCTTCATCACATTCACTCGGTCGTCAAAATACTGACCAACAATAAACAGTGTTGACAGTGGCGATCTGATTTAAATATAGGTGTTTACAAATCCTCATCGCTTTTGATATCTAATGATTAGTCAACCTAGTGGAACCATGAGGGTAATGCGTCTGCTAAAAACCTTTCTTTTTTGTAATATTTTAATCGGAATGTGCGCTGGCCAAAAAGCGCTTTTTTTTGCGTGAGAATGTAGTATGGAAAATATTTTAAACAGGCGGCAGACAGAGAGGTTTAACAAATCGAAAGTGGTTCAGCGTTGTCTGTTTAACAAATAGATTCCATGTTGCCGTGCGTCTGTTCAGTAATAGATCACACAGATGACGTCAAAATGTGGTAAGAACAAAAAAGTGGCACACGAGGCGATAGCCGAGTGTGTCACTGATGTTCTTACCACATTTTGACGTCTTCTGTGATCTATTACTGAACAGACCCACGGCAACATGGAATCTATTTGCTTTATATAATAAAGAATTAAACTTTATTCGCATAAAAGCTGATGGTGACGTCAATCGTGCGTCTGTCCTTTAATAGATCATAGGCAAGAACCAATCAAAACCCGTGAATAACTCTTGTCGACAACGATATTCGTCATTACAGTGGTCAAATGTTGTGCGCCGAGTGAGTCCACAACAAATTCTGACCAATGTGATGACGAATATAGTTGTCGATAAGAGTACAGACAACGCTGAACCACTTTCGATTTGTTTTTTACCACAATATTCAACGCCAAAGAAAGTGTTTATTTCAGAGCGTGACCAAAATGATGACACGAAGACTCCTGAGAGCAAAGCGTTGTCTATTGCATTGCGTGACAAATTGACGCAAGCAGCGTTGTCTAGACTCTTATCGACAACGGCAAATTAGCCAATTACAAGCAATTGTGGTAAAAATAGTTTATTTACTTGTATTTCGGTGTAAGAGTATTCAAATTAGAGTCAAAAGTAACGAACAAAGCTTTTTTTGTGAACGAGCCCCGATGCTGAGCCAAAAGTAGGCACTGCAGCCCAGTGTTTAGGGCGCTTGCCTTGAGATCCGCAGCTCCCGGGTAAAAGACTCGTTCTGACCACTCGTTGAATTTCTTCCTGGTAGTCCGCGGTTCAACTTCTCGTACGCACTTGAAAATAGCCAACTGGTTTGCCTCCGGCCAGTTGGGATTCTGAACAGTTGGTGTTGTTGTGTTCTGTCGTTTCGTTGATTGTGTTTCATTGGCCCTGAAAAGCCCCTACGGGGAGTGGTCAATTAAGTATGAAAAAAAAACTGATCAATGTATTTTACAATGGCAATGGTGAGAAAGTCAACAATTTCCAGTATCGTCGACGGAAAATTGCAAAGAAAAAACTTGACTGATTTGCCATGAAATGACCTGAGAAATCCACATTTATTTTTTGTTGTATTTTATTTTAAGTCCACATAATGCCTGGATAGGTCAGCTTCAGTGTGGATGACTGGGTATGGCATTCGATTCAGATCAACTTTGCTCCTGTCTTTATTCAGAACGAAAAGTTTACATCTATATATACATCTTAAAACCTACTTCAAAGGCCTTACCGTAAGTTAAATCCAAAATCCTTTCCACAAAAAAAAAAAAAAGTAAGGAGCCGTAACTTACAATTTGGTCCGAGAAAAGAAAGTAATTACGATATTTATTATATCTTTGGATCAATTAAAACAAAATCTGAAGTTAAGCGAACCGTACAGTGGAATAAGGTCCGAATATTTTGCCAGTCACGGCGTGCGTACTATCTGAGGGACACAATAATCTACGTTACAGTGTGCCATTACACTAAATTTTTCAAATATCTCCTTTCCTCTGCTTTTAAAACTAGGCCAAGAGGCTGGAGGCCTGGGTAAGATATGATCGATGTGTTGCCATGGTAGCATTTCGTTAACACACCCGACTACAGAAAACTTGGCCTGCAATCTTGGACACAATAAAATGGAACAGAAATGCCCCCTTCCCCCCCGAAATCGTGAAGGCCAAAACGTGAAGGCCAAAACGCGCCATTTTCCCATCACTGATTTTGGCGGGAGGGGTGGTCTCAATTTTCCATTTAATTTGTCCAAGATTGTAGGTCTCTACCCTCCCCACCAGAAAAAGTTCACCCAGGGGAAGGGAACCAAAACCATATATCTGTCAGCTTTAAAGAAATCCAGGCACAAGCAAAGAACTTGAAAGACTCTACTTCATTTCCTCGAGTCGCTCTTTTCTGAGGACTTTTATTCATAAACGTGAAGTTCAGGGCCTTGTAAAATTGAGCAGCCTATAGGTCGTTGAATGTCCCAGAAATCACGAAAATGAAAGCACCTATTTTTAGTTTTCTAGTTTATTCCGAAGGCGTTAATTAAATAAGCCGACGAGACGGAATGAATACCGGTATGTAGACCGGTGTTTCGTCTACTGAGTCTGTGAAAAGTGGTTTGAAACGAATAAATGGCAACTCGTGCATAGCAGAGTGAAGTTCGTGGCGCATAGCAATAAAATTGTCTCAACCGTTCGTTTTAGTGATAGCCAACGCAGGCTTTGCTGTCTCTTGTTGCATCTGTATGTCATCTTCCACGACAAGGAATTCTCACAGAGGCAATCTTGGTCACGGTTCCTCTTCTCTAGATCTTCGAACAAAATAAGTGATATCAACTCAGGCTCTCTCTTCTCACTCTCCACGAACTGTCAGTGGCTGTTAATTTGTTTTCAGGCCCAAGCAAAGCTATGGAGTTGGGGATAACTTCAGAGGCCAGGTACCTAAGGAAAAAATAAATCTCAGATTTTGAACCGTGATCGCGTTAGTCCCACTAAGTTTGTTGCTCAATTTAACTTTCTGTAATCCAATCAGGAGGTAGAAAAAGAGGTCACACGGAATGAGAAAACTTGAACACAATGAATAGTAAAAAAGCGCATGATACTCACGTGCGAGCAACGCGAATGAGGTCGTCCCTGGTCACGCAGAAAAGGCGATCTTTCTGTGCCTGGCGCATTTCATTGGTAACTCCCTGAGTAAAGTACATCGTGCCACGATTTCCGGGCGATACCGGTCTGTCAATCTAGGAGGAAAGAAATAGACAACTGTAGCACCAATCAGCTTGCGAATGAGGTCAAAATAAAACACCTTTGTCCAAAATGGCCGCCATTTTAATCAATTAGCCCTAGTTTTTAAGCTTGAAATTCAAAAGAATATTTTGCCTTGAACGAGGCATCAAGGACTAATTTGAATAAAAAAATATCTAAATGGCGGCTATTTTGGAAAAAGGTGTATTTCTTAGCAGGAGACAGTACAAAAACCTCGCTTACCTTAAATATCTCTTTTGTCAAGAAATACGAACGGTATTCGTAATTACGTGTTCCCCTAACTCAACTATACTTGAATAAACATACCTCTTACTAACCGAGTAAGCGGTCCGTATTGTAAGTTACACACGGAGTTTTTTTCCGTTGATTCGCGCGGGCCATAAATTAACGAGAAAACGAGGATACGTAACTTGCAGTAGGGACCGAGTAAACGAGGCTAGTAAGATATTTATTGTATCTCTGAGGTAATAAGGCGCTGGAAAGGAAACTAGTTGAAGTCAAGTGGAACGTTTAACTGCAACAAATCATCGGCAAAGCCGGCTAAAAATCTGAAAAACTTATTGGCTTTTTTAAATAGTTGCTTGCAAGATTCAAACAGTTTCAGAAGTTTATTTCACAACACAAAACTTGCCAGAAAATGTTGCAACAAAATTTCAAATTTAGCAAGCCGTACAGGGAGGGCTTTCTTTAGCATACCAAAAAATATCCTAAATGTTCACTTTAACCTTGTTATTAGGGACCTTTAGATTCTAGGACGAGGACGAGAACGAGTACGAGTTTTGACTGCCCGTTTTTAGCGAAAATACTTTAAAAACTTAAAACCCGTACGATTGATCTTACTCTTTGTTAGCAGTATATTTTGCTCAGTTGTTCTTATTGCTGGTAACTTAGCCTTTTCCTGATCGAAAAATGCCAAAACTGCTGCCGTGTTGTTGACTTGTTTTGAAACGACGACATTTTTGCAAAACCTCGTACTGAAGTGACGACGGCATCACGTTTTTCCCGCCAAAATGACGGTGGTTTGCGCGCGCAAACTGTTCCAGGTTGTCCTATAAGAAAATCTCGTACTCGTAGTCGTTCTCGTCCTAGAATCTAAAGCTCTCTATTGAGGATTTATAGGGGAACTTCATGGCATTTATACAAAACTGAGAACGTTTCGCGGCCGCTCTTTGAGCAAAAGGGAAAACCATTTTGCAGTCTTTGTTTTCTTAACGAGCTAGTAATTAGTTTAAGAGTTTGGGAATTACTTGTGCTAAACAAGAAATCTTAGCCTCCTCGATGTCTTCGTCTGTAAACTTTCCCTCGGCAGCCCACTGAATTGAGTTCTCGAACGCTGACAAGGTGTCCTCGAAATGGGGATCTCTGAAAACAATCAAGCAAAATAACAGTCTTTTATGTCTTCCACAGCCCTGGCTGAATTTTCAAACAATGAGGGCCACTAGTTTGTTAGAGTGTTAAGCAAGGTAGATGACACTGAGCCAACATAGCGAGGCTCTGTTTCTGATCAACAGCAACTTGTCAGAATATGCTACAATTGACTCATTCTAATTTATTTCTCCCCGTTGAGAGATTTTTTGATAGTTATAAGTAATATGAAATGAATTGAGCTGAAATCAAAGGACATTGATTGATTTTTTGGCAAATCAAATTTCAGTACGACTTTTGTTGTTACTCGTAAACTTCTCTCTCGAAGATCTACATTCTCTGCATAATCACACACCGGGGCAAAAATATCGTTAATTAGTAGGCACCGTCCTTAAGTCGACGCGACGGAGCCAACAATGGTACGGAACGAATGAAGAATGAGAAAACTTCGACATTTCTTCCTTTAACAAAGGAACTGTGAGCTTTAATCCACCCGGCGACAGGACCAAATGCGCCTTTGGTCAAGATAAGGACCTTTCTTATCCGTTCTGTTCCATTTTTTCTGTCTCGTGCAAAGGCGCCTTAAATCATTGTGTCCTCATTGCTTGTACGTTCAGCAGAATCTTTGATTCCCAGGTCACCCTGATCGCCACCCTAGAAAAGATGGCCGACACTAACGCAATTTCAATCGAAGGCTTTGGAGTGTCCACAGACAAAAAAAAAACCTGCAAAAATGTAATAACTGCATGAAGAAGCTGGACCTTTGACTGAATGATTCAAAAGGAACATCATTTAGAGCTGCTGCAAAAAGACAGTAGGCTATAGCCAACGAGGTATTTGACACAGCGTTGACAAGTCGACTAACAAAGTAAGAACTGTAGGCGTCCCCTGTCATTTCACAGGTAAATAAGAAAGATTTGTGTTTCGATTCCAGAGTAAAATTCAGCTAAAATCTTATTTTAGTGGGTCGGTGAGGGTGTTTCTTATTGTTACCTGTAGGAATAAAAGCTAAATATGCCGCCAGTGATATTCGCGCCACTGCCGTATGCTCCTCCCTTTTCTCTGGAAACGAAAACAAGAAACAGGTTGTGATTGGTACTGATGTGAAACAAACTCGTATACGCCCCTGGCCCGGTTGTTCAAAAGCCGATTAACTTGTTAGAAACAGATAGCAAATGCTTCGACTCGAGAGGATAGGGCGCGCAGCTAATTATGCTTGCATTTCTGGATCAAGAGTGAATTAGATAAGAGTGTTCGTTTATCACGTTGCGGCCTTGCATGGTCCAGCACAGTCACAAGTGGATTTAGCTTCAGACACACTTTGAGCGCGAAACAAACAAAGGGCCGCCAATTTTAACTAATCACAAGAAGCCATGTCACGCGTGACTGCTTCTGCCATGTTTTTTTCAGGGACATGACCACTGATTTTCGCCGGAACGGGTATTCTAAAAATAGACTCATTTGCAACTGTGCTTGGGAGCCCACATGCCGTAACAACGCTCTTATCTAATTAACCCTTGTATGGACATAAGAAGCGAGGCTCTTTCGTGCGGTGCGAGGTCGTAGGCGTTGCCACCGTCCCCGTTCAGGTTTTGCTCAGTAACTAAGGATAATCAGCAACGTCCAGAAATGCAAAAAAATGCTAGTGAAAAGGTAAATTTCAACATTCTCGCCGATGTTGCAAAGTTGTTACGCTACTTGCCTGATTTCCCGATGCAGAAACTTTGCTGATAGCATGTTGGCAAGAATTCTTAACCTAAAAGAGACGCGAAAACAGCTAAGAGCACCACAGGCTACACAATATAAAAGATCTGGCCCCTCGCCTTTGCGGCTTGAATGAGAGCAAACAAAAAGAACAGAACTTAACAATAAGAACACCAGCAGGTGAGGGGCAGATCAGTTAGCTGAGGACAACCGAGAACTTAACTTGGGATTACTCGGGACAACTACGGTCGGTTATTAATTCTTAAGTGCTTTCAACCAATCAGAAGTGAAACCAAAACCAATCGTGGCTCGCGCGTGCACATTTTCCCGCGCTGTGTCGGCTACGTGTAATTACTTCGAGTTTTGATTGGTTTACTAGATTGTCTCCGTCCTTTTTGATTGGCCAAGGTAATTACTTTGGTTTTGGTTTTACGACACTCATTTGAAAACTACTCTATTCTAAATCTTCTCTGCATGTGCAAAATGTTTGTTTTTTTTGAAGT
>JALIRR010002352.1:0-7500 GCA_023091755.1 Montipora sp. Colony 1 RG-2022
AAAGAGAAAAATGTGCCGTACATGGTCGCTCGGGCAAAATGTTCAGCGGATGGATAGAATCCTTCTCTGCGTCAGTAAGACGTTCAGCATTCCTCATTATATAATCAACACTGGATTGACTAGACACACTGGAGTGTCGACGACACCCAACCATTTGGGCATAAGACGGGATATCAGCAATTTCCATGTTCTCTTCAGTTTCGGAAAGGTCCGCCCAGCTATGCTGGGGATCGACAACATTACCTGCCATACTACTGTAAAAGGCCACAAAATGACCAATACAGCAATAGCACAAGCGAAAAAACAAACTGGTAGGGCTTTGCCCTGGGATAGCCCTAGAGGACGCCCAAACAATCCATGCCTCAACATGGCGTAGCTAACATACCAGGCGGGTGTGTTTAGCACCCCTTTAAGTGGCAGCTTCACATGCCAAACATGTGGTAAGCTGGGTTGGGAACAGCAAAACTGTTCTCCCACGGCAAGCGTGTGGGAAGGTGGATCACATTAAGAGATCGGTGTGTTGGCCACACCGGGTTAGTGTTAGCGTGTGTCACCTTGCTTTTATTGCAGTTTTTAATTTACGTGACACACCGATCTCTTAATGTGATCCATCTTCCCACACGCTTGCCGTGGGAGAACAGTTTTGCTGTTCCCAACCCAGCTTACCACATGTTTGGCATGTGAAGCTGCCACTTAAAGGGGTGCTAAACACACCCGCCTGGTATGTTAGCTACGCCATGCTGATGAGGCCCAAAAAGCCGAAACAGCTGTGTGATTGTGATCAATTGTCCTGTCCTAAGTACCTGCCGGGAGGGAACGGCGTGGACCCAACCCTAAATTGTGTTCGCCATGTCGTTCCTTCGCTGTCCAAACACTGTGGTGCTACACTTCCCAGATTCAGTTCATGCCAATTGTGGTTCGTCGTGTTACCCCGTCTGTTGGAAGCAGTAGATGCTGAAAAGGTTACAAGTGTGCAGTTTTTGCGGGGCGGCCGTGTTCGTCTGACTTTCAAGGATCAGGCCTCTTGTGATGATTTGATCTCGTCCGGTCTTGTTTTCGATGATGCCCACGTCCGTGTTGTTCGCGCAGATCTGAGGTTTCGTTCTGTATATGTTCGCGATCTACCGTTCGAGGTTCCTGATGATGACGTTAAAGCCTTTTTTGAGTCTTATGGAGACGTTCTGTCCGTCAGCCGTAGTACGTTTGCCAATTTCCCTGCAATCTACAATGGTAATCGTGTGGTTGAGCTAGCCGTGGATCTTGACATCCCTTATTTCGTAACGATCGGTGATTTTAGTTGTCGCGCTTGGTATCCTGGTCAACCTGTCCATTGTACGATTTGTCGTGAAGTCGGTCATCGTGGTCCTTCCTGCCCGCTCTCTGGTCTGTGCCGGCGCTGTCGTCGGCCCGGTCACATGGCTAGAGAATGCAGGCAGCCTTGGGGTCCCATCCACCCGGGGACCGAAGTTTTGTCTTCCACTGTACCTCTTGCTGATGATGACGATGATGCTGATTACGTCCCTCCTTCTGATGCCTCTACTGGGTCCTCTATGGAGGATGATGATGAGATGATGTCTGGGGATCATGAGATCGTTGCCTCGGCGGCTCCCCCTCCTTCCCCTCCTCCTGATGCTCATGTTCCTGTACCGGATGTTCCTCCTGCTCCGTTTTCTGCGTCTGATGTTCCTCCTGCTCCCAGTGTTTCTGTGCCTGATATCCCTCCTGCTCTTAGTGCTCCTGCGCCTGATGTTCCTCCTGCTCCTAGTATCCCTGCGCTTGATGTTCCTCCTGTTCCTAATTTGCCTGATGTTCCTCCTGTTCCCAGTGTTCCTGTACCTGATGCGTCTAAGCTGCCTAAATCCTCCGCTCCTGTTTCATCTGCTGCTTCTACGTTATTTCGTGATAAAACTGATCCTGTTCTTCTTTCGTTTGTCTCCGGATTATCGTTCTTATATGACTAACTATGTCCTCCGTGTCCAGCGCAAGTTTTCCAGTAGAGATGTAAAGAAGCCTGTTAAGCGTGCTCCTGCAAGAATTTCAGACTCTGAAGGCCCGCCCGCCCGCAAACCAACGCGTCCAGATAGAGTTCCGAGTTAATTAGGATTGTAATTAGTAATTGTTTTGTTATCTTAATTAGTTTACTGAGCGTGTTTAGGATTTGTTTATTAAGTGCCACTTCGATGTATATAGGTTTTTATTTGTGAATAAATTCCTTTTACGAAAAAAAAAAAAAAAAAAAAAAAAAAAAAAAAAAAGCTGTCCATGGCTGCTAATTGACTGGGTGAAATGGTTGTGCGCATGCGTGATGTGTTGGCCACACCGGGTTGGTGTTAGCGTGTGTCACCTAGCTTTTATTGCGGCGTTTTAGTGCATCTTATGTTGTTTGTTTCAATTAAATGTTTCGCTGGAAAAGGATTTTGTGATATTTTCTGCCTTTGTGAATTATAATATCATGTTTTGTATTGAATTTTCGAGCTTAAGGTCGAAATGTGATACGGGAGGATATTTTTAGTATTGCTGTGTAAGCAGGAAAGGTTTCACGAAAATAAACAGGTCTGTTGGAAGCGTGCTTCTTTTAAAATGAGCCCCAAAATCAGCAAAAAATTTTGACGCCGATGAACAATAAAGTAGCTGCTATTTCCAAAATGATGGAATTACCTGGTGATAAATAACCTTGTCTTGGAGAGTAAATTTTTGACTTAGCAGAAACAATGGTCAACCCCGGGGTCAACCTCAAGAGTTCGGGCGATTATGATCTTTGTTTTGACTTCACTCATTTATTGTCAAACTTTATGACACTTGACAGAAAAAGAACCTTACGAAAACCCGGTATCTTGCCATCATTTGACACAGATGCTTCACTGTTTGGAGAGTAAACATGCAGCGGTAACTTAATCGAAATCACGGCTCCCACTGAATTCCGGCGATGTCACTTTCGATTTTGCGATTTCAACCAAAAGTGAACGTGGCAACAATCTCCCAAAATGTTTGTCGCTGATCGCAACTTTTTATATTCTATATTCACGGTTCAAAATTAATGTTGTTTTCATATCGTAAATATCTTATTCTCGAGCGACCGTCCTGGAAACTTCCTTCTGCTCTTTCTAGAAAGTGTGTATCAATTTACTTTTGCATCAATATTTGTTTTTGCATAAAGCAAGCTAACAAAATCTGTACCTTGCTGAGTTCGCATGTGTTAGCGTTAATAGTATTTTCGATTCAATGCGTCTGGAACGGTGCACGTACCACAGGCAACCCAGTGTACCCTCACGGAGGGTCTAGTTTGTTTTACCAACCGGGTGGGATGCTGAATTGGTGACACCACTGCTTTTTATCGTCAATCAGAGTGTCGACAGAAAAGCTCCCTCTCAAACATGGTTTGATACTACTCTTGTTTGACGAACACTAAATGTAAATTAAAAAACCCTAGAAGGACTCTTGCTTCAGCCTTAAATCACCCCTGATAAAGACAACGGCACGAGTGACGAAACCAGGGTTAACGGGGGGTGTAGAATCAACTTTGTATTCTTCAAGCCAAGTTAACAAACAATGGCCAATAGCGTGGTTAGAGACAAACGAGGGACGCAGAGAAAAGACACTTTAGGGTACGCATACTTAATTAGCTCGGTCTCGGTTTTCATCACTACGTTCACTCATTGCGTTATCGTGAGGCCGTCTTGAGGCGTACCCGATGCTTGACACGCTCCACTTTACCGACCACCCTGCATCTGGTCAGCTCTCCTCGTTTTCCACACCCTGACCAGTGTAGTCGCCGTTAATGTGAATGGTCTTTCTATTGTAGGTTCATGCCTCAAGAGAGCCGGATTATGGGAGAGAACACATGACTTTTTTTCAATCTAAATTTAGCCAGTGGTCATGATGCGCGACTATTTTAAGGAAGACACCTGATTGGTTATCATTGGCTGCGCGACCAAGGGCACGAGGCCAAAATAACTTTCACAGCATGGCGCGGAGCTTAAAATAGATTCAAAAAACTTTCATGGGGCATGGGGATGTGATGTCTCTCTTCTTGTGCATGCACGCATTGGTTCACTCACACAATGAGCAGGCAGCTCATCATTCATCATCCTCTCTGAGAGTGGAATAATCTCTCCTCTCCCTTCTGTTATTTCAGGTGCTTATTCCATGTTCCTGGATTTTTGGAGTGGTGATGTGTTTGCCAGGTTTTATAGTCAAGAATTTTGATCCAAAAGCAACTTTCTGTATCACAAGATACCCCGAAAAATGGATGGGCAAAACCTATGCTATGCTTTGGTATCTGCTATTGGCGTTTTTTTCGGTTGTGATAATGGCCGTTCTTTACTTTAGAGTCGTTTACACTTTGTGGTTTCATCGCCCAGAGCACAGTGCCTTCGACAATCGGCAGCAGGTAAGGTTAGATTAGGAAGAGAAGTGTCACACTTCCAGCAGAGTCAGTCAAGCAATGCGCCGTTTGAGTCCAATGCGTTTCGTCAAGCAGTCGAGAGAAACTACCGAAGGAGTTAATTGGCCGTTTCTCCCGACTGCATGACAAAAAATGATTGATTCAAAAACGCACAGAATTCGAACCTGTTACTTCTTACTTGTCATTATTTTAGAAAACTTGGCCGTAGAGATTTTGTTCCTGCTTGTTCATCTTTTAAACACCACAGGTCAGGTTAGGATTAGTTTTGGTTATTATATATTTATGAAAGTCAAGTAGACTATTGCCGCACGACTGATAATACAACGCGGAAATGTATTTTTTAACGATATTGCGGCTGGCCAATACCAGTCTTCATCAGCTTTATTTGGAGTTCTAACGAATTTACAGAATATATATACACATGTTATGAAGTAATTAAAGAAGATTTCAAATGATAACTTAACGTGATATAGCTACTGGATAAACGAACCAAAATGCAAAAGAATAAAATGCCGTTGAAACAATATATACTAACGAGATCGTTAAATTCACTGTAAATTATCCGTCAAGTTTGTAGGTACCGTAATGATGAAAAGCTAAGCGTCACGGGCATACTGAGCAGTGGCGAAACATCGCGCCAGTAAAGAGGTCAATCCGACTTGTTAAAGGTTGACGTAAACTGAAAAAACAACGGAGGCTAAGACGTCAACGTAAATTTACATTTAACACATAAATATCGTAAGAGGAGTAGAAAATAAGTGTCTTATGCAACTATAGGTTTCAAGTATAATGCGCCCGTGGGGAAAGATGATGGGCTACAATTTGCTGGGCTCTAATTTTATTCCATTGAATTTGTATGTCCAGCAGACCAGCGAGCCATACAATGTAATAGCTCAATGAGTAGGTCCAAAGCCTGCCTAGGGAATGAAGAGAAGAAAGAAAAATAGTCCTCGAGTCTCCATTTATGATCGGATAGATTTAAATATGTTTTCAAAAACCTATTTTGATCAGCAGGGAGTGTTGAAAGTACGGAAGCGAGTCACCCTCATGGTCGTCACAGTTAGTGTCATATTCGCGGTGTGTTGGATATCTGGAGCTATTACCTATTTGGTGGCTATCTTTTCGCCCGCGTTCGGCCCTGGTGATGTTGCATATGTCACGCAATCTACAGTGGTCATGTTTAATTCTGCTGTCAACCCAATTGTGTATGCCTTGATCAATCAACAGTTCATCCAAAAGATCAAGTACATGATGTGCTGTAGATGTCGCCCTAAGATACACCCCATTAGGGAAGAGCGGAAAATGGAAGATATCGATCTCAGCAAGAGCGTACAGCCAATTCCGGAAAAAGAGGAAACCCCCTTGTAACAGAATTGGTAAAATTGACACCATCGCCAGAAATTTGACAAAAATGTGACCACAGCAATTTACAACCTCGCTCCCAAAAGGCCCCATCCTAAACGAACGGAAACGAAACAATTTTGTGCTGGAATGAGCATGGGTATATTGGGTGGAACTTTAGAAGTTTCGAGGATACCTAGAGAAAAGTCCAGACTGGTCGTTTTGTTTCGTCATCTATCATAGCAGGTGTCATGGACCAACGACCAGGTCAACGGATTTATTAAAATTTCCTGTTTGCCCTGTTTATGAATACGTTAACTTAGTAATATCACAACACTGTGACGATTGTTTATCCTTGCTGGACAAGCGTATCAGGACAGATGTACTCGTAATTGACTTTTCACAAGCCTTTGACTCAGTTTCCCACCAGAGACTCCTACTCAAAGTGCACATGACTCGAAATTTCACCACCAGCTTTTATTTCATATCCTTAAAATTCAGGCTTTGCTTGATGGGATTTCGTTATTAGAAACTTTCTACAAATGTCCGAAGTGAGTTTTTTCACAGCACGAACTTCGGCATTTTGGCCAAAAAATTGCGACATTTCCCACAGGACCAAAAAGGTCTTCATGACGTCATCAGTTGTGTTAGATTGCAGCGGGAACTAACAACAAGATTGGAGAGTCTGCGGAAAATATTGCGTGCGTAGCGGCCCTGGGCTAGTCAGCTGCAAAAATCCCAGCTTGACCCCAGGTATATCAATTCATCTTCTTCCTACAAAGGAGGCTTGAAGAAAGAAATGGACGAAATTTGTCCAAAAACACCGGCCCGGTTTCAAACCCACCCGGCAAACCTACGAAGACTTCGATCCGGTGCTGTGTTTTGCAAGAACGGTCGAACTAGCTGATATGTCAGGGGTTTGAAGATTTAAGAAACGAACTTTCTCAACCATAGACCTAGTAAGAAGAAAGAAAGATCAGGCAGTGATTGCAACAGATCGAGTGGGAAAGCAAGGTGCAGTGTGAATTGATATGCTCGCACGGGTGAGCCGATGCTCTCGATCGACCACTTCGTTCTATGCCATATCGTTCCAAATCACATGGTTCCACTTCTACAATGACAATGAATAACGACTTCCTCAATGTTTTTCGGATATCAATTGAAATGCACTGAGCGCGTTTAGTGAATTTAAATCGACTGACAATCCAAGTCCCAAGCCTGCCTACAGATCGTTTTCACTGTCACGCCATAAAAATAAACTCGAAGCCGTACAAACGTTAAATGTTGTAGAAGACGAATGCATAAACAACCTAAGCAAGTGTGCTTACTTTCACTTGCGAGACAGTACACATGAGTTTGAAACACCTAATATACTTGAAACGTTCAAACTGCGGAGAATCATAACGAAAGACATATTATATTTCCAATCAAAACAGATTTCATTGTTTTGTGTCACGCAAGTGACAATAAGGAAATTCAGAATGCTGCATTTTCAAAACCAAGAACGTTAAAGGAACTGATAACTTGTTAAAAGAGTTATTTCTAGGTTATCTTCAACCTTGTAAAAATCCGGAAGACCTCACGGTTTTGATTTTAGAACATGCGAAAACCATCTGGTCATCGAACGTTCGAATTCCGATAAAACGCGCCCTTCCAAATAAAATTCACCTAGCGTCTTTTAATAATGAAATGTACGCAAATGGATAATTAACTCAGGTCCTCAGAGAGATCCTTAAGCCCACAGAAGAGGAGAG